>UXGD01001893.1:0-30242 GCA_900474315.1 Torymus auratus
CTTTAGAATTATTGTACCTTGAGAAGGGGTGAAAATAAATCACTCGAAACGTTGGACATAATTTTGTGTCATTTTTTCAACATTGGCATTAGAACCATTCGCTTCCATTTGGAATAAAAATACAAACAAGAATTCAATTGTGTTATTTTTAAGAATTCAATTGTCATCCTAACGTGTATGCATTTAGATTGATTTTTTTTTAAATTTGCTATATTTTTCTTTAAACGTAGCATTATTTTACTCAATTGTTAAAATGCCAGCTAATAATGCACGCGCACGTATTTTGGAATCGATATTTATCTTTACGACTACACGTATACCAATTTTATTTCCATTAAATATACAATAGCAAATATTCTACATATAAAATAAAAAAAAAAATTCCCCAGTCGCATATTTCACATCCTTCCTCTCGTTATTACAAGAAGCTTTTAGGCGTTTTCGAAGGCCCTCACGTCGCTTAGGCTGCAGCCATAAGTCAGTAACGTGCGCTTACAGCGAGGGGAACGAACACTTACGAGGCCCTCGACGTCGCGAAGTTCACGCACTCCGCTATATACGAGTCTCGCGAGGCCTCTGGATAACCCTTGCTTGCTTTCGTACAGCCGACGAAAAAGTTCGAAAGGGGTTTGTTAATAATAAATAATAAAAGCGCTGCGGCCAGACGAATTTATCTCGTGAAAATTCTAGCGCGCAAGGTGGCGGATAAATATAGAAGTGAGCGCGGCGAGGAGGAGAAATTTCAAGTTTATCGTCGCGGAGATAAGCGGTACTTGTATACAGAGAGAGAGAGTTGTCTTGTGTGTGATGGCGTTGCTTGCTTAGAGAGTAATTAAACTGGGAGATAAATTTGTCGCGTTGTTTTGATATGGGCATCGTTTGTATATTATTACATTTATGGTTGCTAATTATATAATGTGGAGATTTAGCGGTAAATTTACAGAATAGTTTTTAAATAATTATTTTTACAAATGTACAACAAATGGATTTATACAAGTTAAAAGTAGTGACTTTCACGTCCGAGCCTGCAGACGATGCTCGAAACACTTGAAATCGCGCCGAAGTCATTTGTAAGAAGCATTTAAAACTTTGAACTTTATCTGGAGGCGATAAGATTTAATTACTTCCTGGAGAGAAAGAGGACGCCGACATATAGAATGCCGTGTGTTTTTATTGAGAAAAAATCAGGTCACATTAAATCACCTTTGAAAGTCCACGTTAATGGATATTTCGCCATACGTGCACTTTGCCATTGGTATATATATTTCGAGAGATATTATCTTATCATTTCAATCGAGTAAACATTGCATATACAGGTGAATTCGTCTGATAACGTGTAGAATAACATACCTAACGCAAATTGACGCAACATTGATGGCACTGCAAATCAATGTAAAATGAATAACACAATAAAAAAAGCCGCAGTATAGTGATTTAATAGTAGATAAGGTACTTTATAATCATACCAATATGAAATCAGCAAATATTACTGTTCACGCAGTGTGTATAATGAATAAATTTCAATCTCTTCCATTGAATTGTACTATTTATAATTTTGATTGCTTGCACAGTATAAATTGTAATTTTCTTTTACAAGGGCATTAAAATAGCGGAAAAAGTCACTTTTACTAACCAAATGTATCCTTGATTGCGTAAAAATGATTATTGCTTTCTCTTTACCTTTATCAATCAGGCACGTATTTGCTGGAAAGAACTGCGTGCTTACAGTTTAAAAATAAAATCGATTCAGAGTCGCTGCCTTACTACTATAGCCTCCCACGCTCGCTTTCATTCATGCTATTTTACTCCTACATCAAGGCGGTTCTTCAGCCATACCATTTCTCGAAAAACTAAAACATTTTTCAATTATTCTGTTAAAAAGTCACGTGTCCTTATATACTAAGAACACCAGCACGGCCAAACAAACAAGAAAAAAAAAGTAATCCGTCTGGAACCATGGAAAAGCACCTCTATAATTACAGCGTCTAATTACCTCGCCGACTGCTCGCGGCGTAAACAAAGAGAGCGCAGCTCTCAGCACAGGTGATGCCGGCGAGTATAATGACTAATCTCTCACTCTCTTCAGTGCCACCTGGAACCTCGACGGATTAGCGGCGTTTAACGAGTCTCTCTCACGCGCGCGCGCAAGTTTAGTGCCGCCGCATCGAAGGCTGATGCATGCGAGGAACACAATGATCGATGCGCTGACGCGAGAGGCGTTGCAAATTTTTATACCTGTGGCTCTCGCTCGCGATTATAGTGAATGAGCAACAGCGGGTATATGTACACGTGCGTGGTGTAAGTGTATATATACGCTCGATTTGCTAGTATAGGTTAAAGCGGACTTTAGTGTGTTATCGTTTGTACGAAGTGTATAACTATAACCTGTGACTTTTGCGTGTGACGAGGTGAGTCTTTGTTTATGTGGGTTGTAGGTACGTGGCTTTGTTTTTTCAAATGCGTAAAAGTCAGTGGTAAGATTTTTGTAGATTGTTACTTTGAAAATTGGAATACTTATAGGTAATAATTTTTGCAAAAGATTCATTACAATATTTCGTAGCAAAATCAGGGAAACGGAAAAAAATAAGGAAAACATAAAAAATGTAGGAAAGAACGTTAATTTTCCATTACGCGGCATTTTTAACTACATTTCTTACGATGTAACAAATACAATTAGAATTAGTACTAATATATCAGGAAATGTTCTCCACGCGAGTAATCATGTGTACAGTTACAACTACAACGTACTGTATGTATTATCACATTTCCGACATAATTTTCAAAACATTCAAAATAAACTATAATTATGCGTTCATCACATTCACACCCATTCCACAATATTATCCAACTCGACGACTGCATTATTTCCAGACAGAAAACCTTGCTAAAAGCTCGCATTCTCGCACTGACCTAACGCTCGGATTTAGATATGACTCAATGTCATAAACCAAAAAAGCATCTCCAGAGAAGCGTGAAAAGCATACATGAAAAAAATGATATCACATCAGTTGCGCATTGACTCATATCTATCGACAATACCGAAAACTTCCCACATCTCAACGGTTCCATATATATATTTATATATCCTCATCGACTGATGATGCACTACTGCTGCTTATCACGCAATGGAATAAAAAAGAAGTCGCTCATCGCGCGCGCACTGTTTACTCTGCGAAGGAGCTTGCAGCGCGCGCCTTTCCTAAGGACACAGCAGCCTACAACATTATACCTACCTACGAGGGAGATCGATAAAGTACGAAAAGACGGTCGGTCGTAAAGCGCTAAAAATGCCGGTGAAAATAGCGACTTTTTGACCCGTTTTTTCTTTATCCCGCTCGTACATCGGTAGAATAGATGTCGGACGTATACGTAAGCATTACCGAAGCTCTCCATAATTGAGGAGACCTCATTCGAGAACATGGAACGAGTCCAGTTCATGCGAAAATGTGTGCGCATTGTTAAGTAGTGCGTCGGCGTGTATATATTATGCGTGAAGCTCCCATACGATTCCAAAAATATTTCCAACCATAAATATTGATATTCTCGGAGAGAAGTATTCGGAGCAGAGCGCTAAACTGCGTTGGTTCACTGATTCTGATCTTTGGTAAAGATGTTAAGTCATAAATATTGATGTTTAGAAGCAAAGAGGAAAGTGTATCTAGAGTTTCGCGTTGTTTGATTGTTTCTACAGGTCGAAGATTCAATCGTTAGTTTAATTAAGACAAGTAGTGTAATAAATTATAAGATACATAATCAAACAAAGTTATCACAATGTAAACAAACAAAGGAGATTGCGTTTATTCAACGATTCAAATAAACGTTAATTAATAAATAAAACACGGCTATCGATATCAAATATTCAATAATCCTTAATACAATAGACCACGGGAGTTATAAAGATAGATTAAAACTAACCAACCCAATTACAGAGAGACTGCGCCCGATGCGAAATCAAACAATAACAATAACCTCGCGCCAATCAACCCGTCATCAATCCCCATTGTACCTCGTCTATCATACAGCCGGCGAGCAATTAAATATTCCAGAAGCCGTCGGCACCATCACTAATAAAGCTGTAATTTCGTTACAATCGAGAGTGAATCACAGCCGTGGATAACCGAATAAGTATATGACATGAAAATCACACTCCTGTCGCACGCGTGCAAAACCCGCAGAGGACAATCAGCTGATTACGTACACACAACTGATCCCTCACCGTCAACGAGTATTACATACACACACATATCGAAGATAACAACACCCTCGCAAAAACATATTATGCACCTGGATCTCGACAGCTCACTGCATCCCCGGGCCTGTGCGTAGCTGCTGCTGCCGCTGCTGCACTCGTGGGCGGCTACGTCGGCGTTCGTGGGCAGTAGCTCTCCCGGGCGAAGAACCATGCATGTGAACACACGCGGCTGCCACCCACCCGCACTGTTGTTCACGTGCACTTATTACCGTGTACGTATATGTGGCTATGTATCTACTTCACGCGCACGTAGAACCATAACCTCGCGACGCTGTATACCTTGCCGTTCGTCGTGTATAATGGCAGCAGCTTGTATATAAACGTGCTACGCGACGCGGGCTCCGAGCGCGACTGAAAAGCCGGCGAGGCGAGCGGCCGCGGAGCGCACGCTCGATTCCAGCTGCGAGTGTGGTAGTGCGCGCGCGTGTGTATATATATGAACAGAGAGGGTAAGGTAAGTATGTTATATGTAGGAGAAAGAGAGAGAGAGAGCAATAAGCTGCGACAAAGCGACGACCGCGAAAGTGTATATAAGTATAATGGTATGAATATATTACGAATGCGGAGTGTTGAAACGGGAGATCATGTAGCGCGCGGGATTCGATGATGATGTGTCTGTGTTTTGAGAAGGATGAGTTTGTTTTATTTTGTCTTTATTTTTAGTCGATGGGAATTAAGGGCACGGCAGTAAGAGAGCCATTAAGGGGATGAAAAATATGAGTAAGGAGTTATTTATGCGAATGTAGTTGCTGAGAAGCGAGTGCTCTACATTTTCTTTTTACTGGATGACTGGAATATTAAATAATACTTTATATGATTAAGAGGGTGGATGAGGTGTGAGGGATTAAGTTTCTAGTTTTCACTAAGTTTCGCGAATTTTTTTATTTTTTTATTTTTTTTTAGATTTTTCCGAAAAGAAAGGGGATACATTTTTATTTAATCATGTAATATGTATAAGAACGAGAGTAGCGAAAAGAATGATGTCAAATGGCTGAAATTTATTATTAGATGTAAGAATGTTCAGTAATATCTAAGTTATATTTTTCAAACTTTTATTACATAATTATTATAGAAAATATTAAATGGAAAAATACATATTCGAAAAAAATTTATTAAAGTATTCCATTGCACGATTGCATTGTAATAATTCTTGCACTATACGTGTATAAAGTGTAACTGTTTTTTATCTAATTTATATTGTCATGTTCGAAATCTTAAACGTTACATAAATATTTTTAAATACATTGTTAAAGTATACGTAGTAGGTATATCTATTTGTTACAATGTTATGCAACAATTCATATAAAATGATGACATATTTTTATGTGCATGTTACTATGCAACTGATAACTCAATGTCGGTAGGCGTTTTGAAAGTGTCTAGTGGAACAATAAGTTTACGATTGCATAGCATTATAGCTTACTCTTCCGGTCTGATTTTTCCGTACCTATTGTTGCTAATGACAGTAAATGATATTTATTTTTGATTTACAAAGGGATTGGTAACCTAAATTTTTATTTGAATTTTCTTTCATATAACATTCATTTAATTTTTTTAAATGTCGAAAGAAAATAAATTTAAAATAATTTTTTGTGAAAAAAAAAAAAATTAAATGTAATTTACTAATTTTTTATTTTTGCTTCATATTTTAATTAATGAAAATGTTGCATTTTTATTTAGAATATTTTTGAAAGATAATATCACTTGTTGCTTTAGTCAATAAAAAAAAAATACAACAAAAACTTTATTTTATTATTCGATTTTACTTCTAAAGTTTTTATACACTATTTTAACTCAACACCGCAAAGTGAAGCCGCTTCCTTTTATATTTTTGGAAAGACGAGGCTATGATACAATAACAGAAAAATGCGCTCCGCTGCTGCCTACGAATGTTTGTGTATTCGGGTATGCGATACTAAACTGTATACTGCGCCGTTTAGGTATATAGTTATACAGAGGGGGAGATCGAGAGAGAAAGAATGAAAAGAAGAAAGAGAGAAGCTCCGGCCGTTTATGAGGTGGAACGCCTCGCTTATGCGCAGCAGGCCCATGACGTAGCGCACGTGTATACGACCGGTTTCCGAATGCTATCTTTTTATTGTACGTTTTTTTGGAAAATAATGGGCAGGCGGACGTGTAACTGTTCGAGGAGCACGTGGTGTTTAGAATTAACATTTTATCGATAGGAGAGAATCTGAAGGCTAATGCCCGTATATGGGCAAAAGTTTGGGGACGGATAGGTGGTCCCGAAAATTTTATTGAAGTTACTTTTTGTACTTCAAAATTTTAGAAAGTTTTGATGAAAAGTGAATTTATTTATAATAATTGTTTACAAAATTGTAATATTATTTAAATTTAAATTTTATAGTAAGAAATTCCATTTAACTGATGGTAATAACCAATGCTTGCTGCGTTATCATAGTAAAATAGTAAAGATTACTACTCTACCAACATATGTTAAGACGCTTTGCATGGATAACTACCTCGGGCAGCCAATCTAGTACTGACCTCTTGAAGAGAATCAGTAAACTAATTTATTAAAGTAGTTTGCTGTTTTACCAACTTTGATTATAAATACTTTATCATCACCAAGTTGCTAAATTTTTAACATTTTCATAATTTATGGGTATTTTTCAATCCAAATTGCATATTTTATCATATTTTCATATAGCATACATTCCAATTTCATTATTTTAACTGTTATTAAACTAACGTAAATGATGTTATTTATTAATATATAAATATAGTTTGATCAAATTAGAATATTAATTTATTTAATAAAACATTAAATTACAAATATGTACAACTGAAATTATTTAGATCAACCGTTTTTAATGATTTTATCAGAAATTTATTGAGCTAATTAAAAAGTAACGGTTGATTTCACAAAATACTTTTAAGTAAAGTGACCGAGTCGAGAAATTAAAAAAAAACGATAAAGATTATTTTAAGAGGAACAGTAGAGTTAGTTTTCTCATATAAGGTGATTACTTAATTATTGAACAAAGTATTAGAATAGTAACAGGATAAACAAAAATATAATTTTGTACGAAATGTCTTTATTATCAATATTATGCAATATATGAAGATTCTGTGTACAATTCGTGTGCATTTTGTTAATTCACAATTAAACTTAAACTTATGTTTACAGCCTTTACAAATTACACATATGTTTATCATTCAGACATCCAATTGCTTCATCATCCAGTGGAAAAATCCAAGAACTGAGAAGCTAAAACTTAAGGGAATTGCAGTCGCTTTCAGCCATGCCCATAAACTGCGAATACAGATCGAGTGTCAAAATTTTTGTTAGGATGTAAATCACGTATTTATTAGGAAAATTGCATAATACATACATTGTAGTGTCAAGAAAATACGACTTATTCAGCTATCAATATACGTGGCACAGCAGATTTTAAGCTGACAAATTTACGATTTCTACAGTGTTTATATTTCATGTTCTACATTTTTACAAATCATTTGTGATCTGCATTGTAAATTGTGAAAATCAAAATTACATCAGTCTTCTTGTTTTATACATTATTGTATACATTATATATTTTTGATCATCTTCTAGCTTATTATCGAATTAGGTAGCAATAAGAATCTTTTGTTATTAATTTTTTTTACACGTTTTAACATATTTTAATTTTATCACATTTTTTAATTTGGACTAATTTATGCCAAATAATTAAATGAAAATCAACAATTACGTCTAGTTAAATGCAACATAGTTATAATAATGGATAAAATGCACAATATCATTACAGCCATTTTCAAAGAAAAATATGCTTTTACATGGATCTTACTGGAATCTAAAAATTTTTTCTTTAAATTAAAAAACTTCTTCATCGATTTAACCTACTGATATTGAGATTTTAAACAATTTTATAAATGATGCCAGGTAAACTAGAAGTTAATAAAAAATGTAATTTTACTTCAAGATATACTTTAAATCTTTTAACGCAACGTTAACAATATAATTTATAAATTATTATAAATAAAATAGTCATAGGAACTTATCAAAGACTGAATGCTCATCAACATTCGTGATCTAAAGTTATGTATTTGTGACATTAAATTGATAAAAGATTTGCTATACACTACCTAATTAAACCGGCGTCTAAAAATATACAATACTGACAAGCTGTTAAAGCGAAGCTAGTACTGCTGACAAACTCATAGCACCAGATATATATGTATATATATATAGTGTACGTAAACGGTGCATACAACATTGCAAAAATTAAGCCAACGACGTGGGGGTTAAACGAAGGTATGTCATGTAGGTCAAATAATAGTTTAATAAATTGCTAAGCGTTGATGATGAATCGAGGAGTGCGCATGCACCGAGTTAGTGCATCCCCAAGTCCTTGACATTCATTCTAGTTGCTGGTAATCTACGCACGTCAGCTCCTTACTGTGATTCAGAGCTACTACGCTTTGCAAAGATATGGGTCATTATCAGATACGACAAAGCAGTCTGTAATATTACGTCAATCGTCACAGCAACCTGAATAAGAAATTTTCTGCTTTCGATGTTTCGGAAAAAAAAATAAGAATCGAGTCACGTGACTACTCGCCTAGGTAAGTGCGTTCGATGACACGCGAGCCGCCACGCGAGTTGACACGTGTACCCTTGAATAGTCCAGATATTGCCTTTATTAAATAAGTGTGATGACAGTCGATGAAAGCCAATGAAACTTTGTTTCGACGTGTCAAAATATTTTAAGTCATAATGAGACCTGCCAAAGTAAGGTTTTTCTTTATTTTCCTGATAATGACCCATCGACAGACATCGACGACAACTCAATTGGGATCGATTAAATCGATTTGGGATAATTATCGAACTATTATAATACTTATAGTCGAGAGGAGCGATATTAAGGTGTGAAAAATTGTAAGAGCAGGGTGGAGCACAATAATTTTTTTTTTCTTTTCTCTTTTGCGTGTGCGCTTGTGTGTGTCTTTGTGCGAAGAAGAGGAGAAGAAAAAACGGCATTTACTCGTAAGGATTGTCGGAGACGGTGAACGGCGAGGGCGTCGGGATCGATCCGCACTCGAGTATGTATACCGGCGTGATCGGCTTATCGTCCACGTCCGTCTTCGTTTGCTCGATCTTGAAAACCACGTCGAGGCCCTCGACCACCTACGAAACCAAATATTGTGTGTGTTTCATCATGCATATAATGTGTTATGTAAGAAAACGCTGTTTGTATACGGCAAAAAAGTGTACCGATCTATAGCTAAAAAACGAATAAAGAAAGCAATAACGAGAATTGAAGTGATATTACATTTCATGGATATTTTTAACAGTTACAACGCGTCAATTTAGGACTCATACATATTTTCTCGTATATAGTAGTTTAAATTTTTGTTGAGAACCAGCCGACACTGGTTCTCCAAAGTTCACTTCACTATCTTTTGATTTTATTAAACATATATATAGCATATCAACGCGAACTTCTTTAAAGCTACTTGTAGGTACTTATGGAATAACACATTCAATATGAATAAATGACGTTTAAATTACCTTTCCAAACACCGTGTGTTGACCGTCCAACCACGAAGTGGCGATCGTCGTTATGAAGAATTGGCAGCCGTTCGTGTTCTTGCCGGCGTTGGCCATGCTGAGGAAACCGGGACCCGAGTGATTGATCTTGAAATTCTCGTCGTCGAAGTATTTGCCGTAGATGCTGATGGAGCCAGTTCCGTCGCCGTTCTCAATATCACCCCCTGGACAGGAGAATTATGTTTTTCGTTTGTTTGATCGCTCGTTGTGTATTATACCGATAATTATCTTTGAATACTGGGTTCATTTTACAAATATATTTTTTAATTACAGGAATTTCAAACAACAATAGTTGAAGGATAATTTTACAAGGGATTATGAAATATATGTTTTGCGTAATTTTTGTGAACGAGTGTGAACCTTGAATCATGAACTTCTTGATCACCCGGTGGAACTTGGTGCCAGCGTACGTTCTCTTCTTGATGCCGTCCGTCGCTATCGTCTTGAAGTTTTTAACGGTCTTGGGTGCATCATTTCCAAACAGACCGACGACTATTCGGCCAGCTGGATTATCTCCGATCATAATGTCGAAGTAGACTCGATCCGTTATCGTGAACGTCGTCGCCTGAAAGGATGAACAATCGGTTCATTGAGCATTTCGCTTCTTTGACTTTTGTTTTTTCTTTATCAATCTTTTAAAGTTTAATTCGTCGCTAAATTATCGCTTAAACATCAATGGGATACTTTTAATGCAGAGCGTAACATATAGACTTTAAAAATATAAACCGATGTGGCAGTATTACAACATTTATAAAATAAAGTTTCATCATAAAGTAGATGTGAACGATATAACAATTGTCTTCAATTCTCAAGCCAATTATTGCTATTTGCAATATTACTGCGAACTGTTGAAATGAGGGACATTATACACTTAATCTGCACCATTTTCTAAGAATCTAATAAAAGCGGGATCAACTTCCTTGATATATGAATCTCCATATTCGGATCGACGATAAAATTCCGTCGCATATGTAGGAGCTTATTTTCGTGCATATGGGTTACTAAAAGAACACGCGTATGTATGTGTGTGTGTGACGCACATAGCCACAAAGTCAGAGCGGAAGCCTTATAGGAGGCTGTATATACGAGCGCAGCTGCGCGAACGCGTGCGGCGTGCCCTATTACACCGATTCTACGATATACAGAAGAGTAAAAGCGGCCGCTGCTTTTACTTCTTGACGACTCTGCGTTCGTTTATCTCGCCGTGATGAAATAGCGAGGGGGATTGTGATGTGCTTTTACAATTCCGCGAGTAGAAACTCACGGGGCGACTTCTTATATGTGTAATAAGCAGCAAATTCAAAATTCAGTTAAACCTTTTTCTTATCTATTAATTCATGTCAATGTTAATTAAAAAAAAAAGTCAATAATACATGTCATACATCTGTTGTAAGGATATTTTTAAGAACAAAATAAATGTTCTAATTCGATTTAGATCTCGACCGGTAAACGCGAACGCTGCGATGTTTCCAAATTAAATTATGCAAACTGAATTACGCACAACAATTTTACATATGTATGTACATATCCGAATTACCACAGCGCATAAGAATTTATTCTCCGAACATTTTCGATATTTACACTTCGAATTACCGCACGGCAACTTGGATGACAGTAACGCGAAAAGAAAATTCGTCACCACGCGCTGCTCTCCTCAACCAAATCGCATTTCCAGCTAAATCCCCAGACAATCGTGTCGACTCGCTCGGAATTTCGCGGCTGTCGCACGTGCGCATATATAAGAAAAAAAAATCGCGCAACACAAAAACAAAGCGCGTCAGCACCTAAGATATCATATCGGTTTCTTCTTACCTGGGTATAATCAGCGGCGAGTACCAGCATTGCCGCGAGTGCCAGATACATCGGGCACCTCATGACGATTCACGTGCTTAACGAAAGTAAGGAAGAAAAAAAACAAAACTGTCCTCGTCGATACCTCAGCACTCGCATGCGCGTGTGTATAATACGGATACGTACGTGCGGGCGGGCGGTGCGCGAGCGACTAGTCCGCGGGGTGTTGCCGCGCGCGCTACTGCGCGGACGCGGGAGACGTAGCTTTTTCACACACTACCCGCGAGTCGTATGTATATGTGTAAGTATATGTAGGTATAGGCAGCAGCCTTCTAGGGAGACTGGACGCATCCGGAGTACACCCACTGTTGCCCGGTTCTTATCTCGCGCGTGTACGTCTAACTGCCTGAATCCGTGTCAGAGGAGCGAGAGAGAGACAACGCGAAACAGCCGGATGTAGGGCTATGGGTATAGATAGTGATGATTACGGCCCGATGGATTCGGCCTTTTCGTGATTTATTAGCGCAGGTGTGAAATTATTGTAAGGGGATGGGGAGAGGATAATGGTGATGTGTGTGGGTTTGGAGGATGGTGATGTTTCGGAGCTTGAGCTTTGCTCCGTAATGATTCGCGGCAAATTTAAGTGATTATAGGTACTTGACGCTGTGGTCTCTGATAGGATAAATATTGGAGTAAGGTAACTCGAAGTGATTCGGTTGGCTCTAGTGGAATTTTTTTGTATGTTTCTGCAAGCGTGTTTAGAAAAAGTTAATAAATAGACATCAAAATACAACATATTTTCGACGAAGAATAAGATAATTGATAACACCCTAAAAGTGATATTAACTTTACATTAAATAATTTATAAACAGAGTTTTGCCATGCCTCCTCATGTATAGTTAATGCGACCTTCTATTTATAGAGAAAAATTGGGGACCCGTAAAAAATTATATTAGCCTTGCTGAGAGCTAAATAAAATAACTGGCGATCTGTTCTCTTATAGCGCGTGTAGCCAATACGGCCAATTTTCGGATTAATTCTCTTATAAACAAGTGGAAAAGATTCGGAAAATTTTGAAATAATTTATCAACTATATATTTTCTCACAGTTTTTAGCTATACTTATATATGTCTAGTAAAGCTCTCCTATAATATGGTGTTGAGGAAATGTGCGTATCTGGCCGAATTACCTCGCGTTATACCTTATTAGATTGATATTTGGCTTGAATTTTGATTGCATTTACGAATAATTATAATATTAGTGAGTAATTAAAGGAAATACAATTTTTTGAAAATAAACGAAAGTCCGGTAAAACTCAGACAATGTCATGAAATGTATAGCTACTGCTTTTCTTTCTTCACCATGTTCAGTGTTATAAGATACGAGACATGCATATGTAATAAACTATTTTCAACTTGAGCAATAATTAATTCTTCATTCTTGTCTAAGGCTTTTTACAGACTATTTGAGCTTGACTTAAATACAATAATATTCAAAGCATGTCCATCAGTTCGTGGTAAGAGTGTAGATCATTTGCATCGAGATACGTGGAGAGGAAAAATCTCTTATGACCCCTTTGGGAAGGCTATCAATTGGACGACTGCCAATGGGACCTTTTGACGGATAAGATCAACGATTGTGTGCAATGGTTTACATTTTTAATCGTCGAGACCCACGTTTAATGTTATACTTTTGGAACAGTGTGGGACACTGACCCGGTCTTCTTGTGTAACATTTCTTTTTAGTCCACGATGATAGCTTAGACTCAGCTATAGTTAGGATAGTCATTAATCAGCATTTTTTTTATTCATCTTTTTTTACGTGCACTGTGAAATGAGACGTCAACAAGCATGCCTGTTCTATATTTGTATAGTATTATACTGAATAACAAGATATCAAGTATCATCTCCACTCACAAAATTAAGATTTAATTATATTTTTTTAATACCTAATAGATTAATTTTTTTATATAATCGAATGCTTTTTTCCAAAAATTTTTAATTGCCCGTACGATTACCACTTTGCTTTAATAACGAAATAAACTCGTGTATTTAATTCGCCATAAAGTCCCTGAACTCTGTTAAATCGTCACCGCGGCCTATATATTTCCGAAGGAAAGATTTACGAAAAATTAAACGAAACGGGATCCATTTACTGCCTCGAATAAAAAAGAAAGAGAATTTCTTCTCAGCATCCCTAATTTAAAGTCATCGCTTTGCATATTTACGATGCGAACCGAGCGATACGTGACGTAAGTCGCTTGACGTTTCAATTAACGTCTCAATATTTTGACGCGGTGAGAGATCATCAAAATCACCGCGCGGCCGCCTCCACCAATCTCTTAATTAAATCTTTCCATCTAATACTACTAACCCAACAGAAAGGACAAACATATCAGCCACTCATACATACACCCATTCTCCAATATCATCGGCTCGCATATCTCGATCCCGTTTTCTCCTCTCCCGCGAGCGCGCTCACACCGTTACCGATCCTCACCTCCCCCGAAAATATCCTCTTTCACCTGTGGTCCCATACTCGCGAAAAAAAAGAAAGAAAGAGAAGAACCAGCTCGTGCGTCGCGTGCGAGAGCAAAACAGCCGTCGAATGGTAAAGGGGCCCGTAAACACATACGAGCGCGCTAGTGGGTCCCGTTACTCCGCACCCGGCGCGCTCTCGAATATTATAAAAGCCGAGCCGGGCCCCGACCGCGAGGTCAGTCGCGCACCAGGCATGGATACCTTCGGGCGATTTTTCTTGCTGCTACCGCTCCTGTTGGGCATTGGGGCCCAGGGTTGCGTACTGCAGAGAGATAGCAATGGAGATGGAAACGAGGAGGGGATTGGGCCCAAAGCTGTGGAGATCCCCGAGGAGATGGTGACGTACGAGGGCGCACAGGTCTGGAGGGTGAACGATGTCGATCAGAAGGCGGAATACATCAATTATCTGAAGGAGAAGGGCGGTGAGTGCAGGGGGTTGAGTTGAGAAAAATTATTGATTTTTTGCAAGATTTTGAACGAGAGATAACCGACAGTAATATTTGTCAGTGTTTGAGAAGCTTAGATTTATGAAAAATTGAGTTTTTCAAATTTTTAAAGAATAGAATCTGATAAAAGTTATCTGAGCTGTAAGTTACTCTGAATTTAAAATATTCTCATAAGCCTCCTTAGGCTTTTATAAAAATTTATTATGTATACTGAATACTTTGAATTTACAAACATTATTATAACATTTGCATTTAATCACAAGTTACACATTCACAAACGCTTATCATAATAAGCTCGAATTATCTATACTACCAGACAATCTATAAATACGAACCGTAAAGATGCATTGGTATGATTTTTAATCTCACCCTTTGTTCGTCAACTGACACACTTCCACTCGATTGCAGATTTATCGCTTTGGACCGGCAACGACACGACGATAGACGTTTTAGTGCTTCCCGACGTTATCCCTCGGGTTTCCCGCTTCCTGCACCAGAGGCACGTCGAGTACGACGTCGTCATTCCCGATCTCCAGCAGGCCATTAATCACGAGAATCCTCTGCATACCCAGGAGGAAATCGAGGAACTCGAGGGCCGAAATGGTAAGTTGGAAGAGTTAATGGCGCGGAGATTGGCTTAAGCTTCTTCTTTTTTTACAGATTGTTATTTGCTTTGAGCTTTTTAAGTAGATTAAGACTAACATTTTTTTTATTTAAGCTTTTACGATTACGTACTCTTGGTAATTTGATAAAGTTACTTGTTATGCTTTTTTAGTTATTGGTTATACGGTTTAAAAACTGAAAATTACTTTAGAATGCGAATGCTTTGCTTGTAGAATTGAAAAAATCTCGAATTATAAGTGAAACCAATTTCACTTCGTCCTTTTAGACCAAGTGCAACACTTTCGCTATGATTAATATTCAAGCCCAGCGGTCAAAACAATTGACCGATAAAATGATGTACTGACAACTGCGCGGTGAAAGCTTTTGAAAAACGTAACGAATGTAAGAACAATACGAGACTAACTGCCGTACATGTCAATGTCAAGAAAAGTCACTTGATATGCTTCAAAGCTGTTCGAACGGTCGGTGAACTTTCAGTGGTAGTCCAGTAACCCACTTATCTCCGATCAATCGATTTAATTAACATATAAGTGCGTGCCGTCCAAATGGACTTTTATAGGTGTTGATATACGTAAAATACAAAATTGATTTTTTTGAGAAAATATTCAAATAGCAGTGCGTCTGAATTCATTACTGAAATATATTTATAACTAAGGATGTTATGGCTATACGAATCTTACAAAAACATAATTTTGAACGATATAACGATAAATAATTATTTAGCATCATACCAATTTTTCGGTTCAGGACGTCCGTGTCGAAATAGGTACAATTCTGGTATTGTAAGCTTAAAAAATCAACAATCGAAGCATAATTTATTATTTTTTTTATCATTGTATAAAAAGCATAATACACTGTATTCAACAGTCTTGATAAGTATAATTGGACTTTGTCAATGTTGTTTCAATTTCTTATGTTTAAAGCTGGTCATATTCTTATTATATGATTACTGAACAGACGTATTGCATGAAAAAATTGTTAACTAATCTAAATAATAATAAACCGAAAGTAGTTATAAAGTTAAAAACAAAGTATCATGTCAGTGATTGGCTTAGTCACAACATCCTCAAATATCAGCCAAACTAAAAAAGATAAAAATTAAAGTCCTCTATACAATTTTTAACGAACAATATAATTATATCGAATAATAACGACATTTCTCACTTCCAAAACAACAAGCCGAATTTATTTGAAAAAGCGAACGAATAACGCATTGAAGGATAAAGTGGTGTTTTAGCTCGCTACGCTTGGTGGAAAAAGACAGTGGTTGGGATGCGAAAAAAATATTCCACGCGCTCTTATCCTCATTCTCCCCGCTATCCCGTAGCTAATTCGATAGAGGGTGAAGGTGATCGGCCCTGGCACTGGAAGGGTGAGCTTCTGATCCGACGTCGTTCGCTTCGCAAATTCAGCTGACATGTCACAATTTTAATCTCGGGTCAATTTTACAAAAAAAAAATGTTGTTCAATGGAGAGACTTGATGAATCAGCTTTCGTTTGATAAGAACTTGTTATGATCGCGACATAATTATTTTTACATTCATATGAAAATACCTATACTAAAAATTTTATTCCACTGCTTTAATAGCTGGATATTCGCTAAAGTTTTAGTATGGATTTTTTTATTTATTCGTACAAGTGAACGACTTTTCACTTATTCATTTCCACAGAGATTAATTTGTAATGAGTTAAATCACGGTGTCAAAGCTTTTCATCACTCACCACTGAAACAATACGAGTCTACAACACTCCCAATTAAAAAATTCTTTATAAACATTCAAATAACTGAATATGCGAAGCGAAAAACGACGCGTGACCGCCTCGAGCCTTTCGACAAAGGCTCTCTCTTGGTTAAGCCGTAGGAACTTGATTTCCAGGACACCGCATGGAGTGGACGAGCTATCACCGGCTCGAGGACATCCACGGATACCTCGACTATCTGGCAAACACTTATCCCCAGCTCTGCTCCGTCATGACGATCGGACAGTCCGTTGAGGGTCGACCGCTCAAAGTACGTACGGCCATCTCAATTAGCCATTTTCTCTCTCTAGCGCGTGCACCGAGCGCATCATTGACCGACTTGCGCACAGCTATTTCTGCGGTCTTTTGAATTTTCATTGTGCCGGAGAGCCTTTTGAGATCTCCTTAATGTTCTAAATTTAAAGTAATGAGTTTACAGTGGGGTATGGTAATCAGCATTTGAGCATCTACAATAAGCTTTATGATGATTAAAAATTAACTAGTTTTTTAAAAAATTTAAAAAAAAGAAAAATTCTATTAATCAACTTTTTGAGTGTTCAAGATTTGGTAATATTTTTATTTTTCAAAATAACAGCTCAATAATCTACTTTTGTTTTCAAATTTAAATTAGTTTTTTAAAAATTCTCATATTTATATAACAGATATTTCTAAAAAATCTTTATAAAAACTCATATATCGAAACATTGAAAACAAAGCCAGCCCGCTGCACGCGAAGACATTTGCGCAAGTCCCGGAAAAGAACAAACTCCTTTTCTCCCACATCGACACTCGTTTAACGCAACCATGCGGTTTTGTCTTTATCCATTGCACAGGTGCTGCGTATAAGCAGGGGAACAGACAACGCGCCGGCGCTCTGGATCGACGGGGGCATTCACGCCCGCGAGTGGATTTCACCGGCCGCCGTGACTTACCTCATCGACTACCTCGTCGAGCACAGCGACCAGCTCGAGGCTGATTATTACATCCTGCCAGTTGTCAATCCTGACGGGTAAGTGCGAACGCACCTTTTTTCTCTCACGTTTTTAGCAGGTTTATTAGATTAGTTTCTTGCGCGCGCGTGCTACGAGTATATTATAATAGAATCCGTTTTTGTGCGACCAGTTTGCACAATGGCTGTTGTACGGCCTGTCATGTGGTGAAAATTGCTATACCTGTTTTTTTCTTTAACGTGAAAGTGTTTCTTCACACTCTGTAATACTCATGTTTGTTGTGTTTTGTACCTAGTAAAGAAAAATTTCACTTCCTCGTTTGCAATGATTAATTCACCGCATCGATGGTTTTTATTCATACAAAATAATCTTATACTATTGAACTGTTATTGCAGATACGAGTACACGTTCCGAGGCGACAGACTCTGGCGCAAGAACCGTGGTAACCCCGAGAAGGGCGGCACGTGTATCGGTATCGATCTGAACCGTAACTTCGGCTACCGATGGGGCGGCCAGGGGACCAGCAAGCAACCCTGTCGTGAAACTTATGCTGGTACCGGGCCCTTCTCCGAGCCTGAAACTCGCGCCATCAAGAACTTCTTCGAGGCTAGCGCTGCTAATTTCCAGGTACGTTTGATTTTATAATTATTTAACAATATTTAACAAAAGAGAAAAATGGCCTAAGTTTTCATTTCTTTGAATGGACATTTAGCAATGGTACAGGAAAAGAAAGTAAGTCGATGAGTATACAAGTTGACTTATATATATATAGTGTCCGCGTAACAGTACGCATCGGATCCGGTAATTGTAATTCGTTGTCGTAACATTTCCTTGTTTATTCCGCTTTTTTTCTATCTGACAATTCTTTCATTAGCATTCGAACTTTCTTTAACTGTATATGTAAGAAACATAAATAAGACAGCAGTGAAATTAGACAATCCTACATACGAAAATTGCAATAATCTCAAAACACTAGCTTTTCATAAAGTAAAAACCTTGCCTCGTTCTTACCACCGATTTTACACCTACTTACTCTAAGAAACCAAAACTAGACCGCGAACTTCGCCTCGAGCCATACCTCGCCTCACCGTGTCAGTAAACCACTACTCCAGACCACCAATTATCCACTTACTCTATAACCACAGTACAATAATTCTTCTTCCCCGCCAGGCTTACCTGACCTTCCACAGCTACGGCCAATACATCCTGTACCCATGGGGCTACGACCGCCGTGTACCTCCAGATTACAAGGACCTCGACTTCGTGGGCAAGAGCATGGCAGCGGCGATGCGCGTGGCTGGTGGGGCTAACAGCGCCTACACCGTCGGCAACAGCGCTACGACCCTGTACGCCGCGTCAGGCGGTGCTGACGACTGGGCCAAGGCTCATCTCAAGATCAAGTACACCTACACGGTGGAGCTTCGCGACAAGGGACAGAACGGTTTCGTACTACCCGCGAGGTACATCAAACCTACTGCTGAAGAGGCTGTAGCGGCAGTTAAGGTTGTCGCGGATGCTGTGGCGAGGTTGTGAGAGAAGAAGAAGAGGAGGAGTATTTATTGTATTTATTGTAAGTAGGGTTAAGACGATATGTGGTGTGTGTATGGCGCGCACCTTGTGATGTACGCTGTGGAGAGGCGTGTATCGAGTGATATTTTGTTTCTCTCTTTTTTTATAAATAAATAAGTAATTATATTATTTATCGTATTTTGTGTGAGTTGGTAGTTTTTTATTTATGAATGTAGTTCTCATTATTGAGTGGCTGATATTGGATGATGGCAGCGCGTAATAGTACACTAATGTACGAGAAATTGAAATTTATTTTAAAACAGCATTTATTCTTTAAGAAAAGCGTATTTGAATGAATCAAAACTTGGCGAGTATGTCACTACGCATGGCAAGTATTCTGAATGAAAATATTAAGTAACCTGTTCCTAAAAACCAATACTTACAACGAAAGCTGTCACTCATCAAAAGAAAACATCAATTATTTCAATCTACGCAGAAAAAGCCATTCTAGTACGGAGCCACTTACCCGTCCCGTAACGCGCGCTGAATTAATTACACCCGCTCTTCTCCCTCGCCTCTTTGTCTGCCCGCGCAGAAAAATTCCTTAATCTCGTTATCCCCGAATCACTTGCAAAAACTGGTTTGCCCCCCTTTTCAACGGGTTTTCTCCCTCCCCACCAAGGGGTCAACTACCCATCCGTTATCCTCTCCGCGCTACACTTACGTACGTACTATATATATCCGTACTCGGTATATCCACTTGTACTTTCACACTCCTCAGCGGTGTCTTTTACGACGTAACGATCATACTTTCAATTAATACGTAGGCGTGACTGCGCAGCAGTAGCAGCACGAAAGCCATTCTTCTCGCGGCGCGGACTTTCATTGCCGCGGCGATAGGCATATAAAATTATCGCCGCTGTTGGTAATTGGGAAAGCGATATAGCGCGGGGCGGTTATATTGCCGCAAGACACTCACAATTTACAACGCGGTCATGTTTTGTAACAAAATATACAAGGCCTAGAGCCTTTATTCGATTTAAGATACACTATGTACAAAGCTTTATCACAAAGTTACACATAACAAAAAGTTTCCTAGGGTAAAAAAAAATAATTAACATGATGGTAGAAAAAGGGAAGGGTATTGGTTGTTGGTCGTTACTCGTTCATCATCGTGTTGTGGATCCAGTCGACGAAGGCGGATACCCGCGTGTACACCGACGGCGCGTTTCTTCCGCCGCAGGGGAACAGACCCCACGATACCACTCCGATTACCTCCACCATATCGAATGTGTTCGTTTTGACGAGCGGTCCTCCAGAGTCGCCCTGGAATCACGAAACAATTAAAACCATGCTATTACCATTCGTTACTTTCGAACGTACCTTACAAGCCGACTGCGAACCGTCCAACGGCCCTGTACATATGTTCGTCGGGTGCAGGGGATTGCGTCCTTCCTTTTTCAGCCTCCGCGTCAGCGCATCGTCGCACTCCTCGTACTCAAGGATGGGCAGAGTTGCAGCTTGAAGGGCCTCAGGGGCCTCAGGTCGTCGCGTTCGACTGATGCTGCCCCAGCCCGTAAGCATCGCCCAACCGAGGTGGATCTCGTCGGGGAAGGGGAGCGACGCGGTCGAGATGAATTCGTTGAGCTCGAAGGGTTCTTCGAGCTTCATCAAGGCGATGTCGTAGGGCCCGACGCGACTGAATGAGAAAGAGGATTGGTTAAGGAGAATGTAGATAGAGGTGCGGAAGAATAGTTTGAAAAGTTGTTTTGTTTTAATCTTTTGATAAACTTTGATAACATATTATATTGAAATCGGTTACATTTCTTAACCAATACATCAATTTAGTAAGCTTTGATAAACTCACGAGGTTCATGCAAACAAGATGAAACTTTTTTGTAAAATGTTACTCGAAAAACAAATCGAGCAAAAAGTTATTGCTATTAACTTTAAGATGCAATAAAAAGTTTTATAGATTAGCTTGATATAGTTGGAACATCGCAATCACATATTCTTAAAAAGCTTTATTTTCCCCAACATGCAAAGTTGTAATGGAAAAAAAAACATTTTTTATTTCCCATACACAATTACCCTATTAGAATCTAAAGGTATAAGTATATTTTATTTTGATTGTAAAGAAAATTGAAAACAAACATTCAAGAAAATCGTGTAATAAAAAATATGCCCAGAGCTTATAAATATAACTATTAAAATGTAATGTTGAAAAATTGGATCTAATTCAAGTCTACCGATATCAATGTTTCAATAAGATTTAATAGAGCGCGACGCCATAAAAATAATTCTCTTATTATATATCTTATAGAAAATTCGGTATCCTGCCACAAGACGTATCTAATGAGCCATGAACAATTTAAGATTACGATATGACATTACGACCTGGAGTATTAAGCAAAATGAAAACTTCGTCAAACCACAATTTATTGTATAACATAAATAGGGTTCTTACAAGTCACGTTTTATACGAAAACCACAGGATACTTATTACGTTGTTTCCAGCATTGCTTTTATACCTAAAGTTCAATTTACGATGTTATTTCTTAAATTTAGTTAGAAAAAATAAATTTAACCTATTTATAACACTATTTCAAACTCACCCCTTGTATTCCGGATGCACGTACGTCTTCTCGACCATCCTCTTCTGCTCGCTCTCCTCGGTCTTCCCCAGCATATGTTTACCGGCGAGTATCAGGTACTGTCCACCCGGCCTCTTCGGCGATAGAGTTATGCAGTGGCCAGCGGTGAGGACCCATCCGGCGGCTAGTAAAGTACCGCCGCACACGTGTCGCGGTTTGATGCCGCGCTTTTTGTTGAACCAGTGCAAGGATACCTGCCACGGATGCCGGCCCTCTTCTGCGTCCTCGCCGCCGACTATCCGCGTTGGCCGCTCAGCTAGTAGGGCTAGCTGGGTCTCGTCACCTGTGGAGTTTTATCCTTGGGTTAAAACTGTGTTTTTTAAAACACAAACGATCTAAGATTTAAATATATTTCAACAAAGAGTTTAATTGTCCGCTGAATCATGCATTAAAAGTCACTTAGAGTAACAAGTAAATAAGACACTAAAGTAGCAAAGTGTCAATTAAAATGAATCAATTCTCAGATTTTCTAAGTTTCATTGACATTGCACACTATACTGTTTAGTCACTATGGTCGAAAGTAAAATCGTCTAAGTGTATGTAATCTAAAATTAATGGCTAACGATCATGACATTAATGAAAATAGAAATAAATTAGAACTTTTTATTGAAATTATTCGTATGACTTGAAAATTTCAGATATTGTGTATAAAATTTTACTTTCTAAAATGATTACCGTGGAAAATTGCAGCATGCCACCGTTTCGCTTGTTAACCGATATCATTTCGCTGTGATTGAATTAGGAGTTATTGCGAATGGCAGAAAGACAATAGTTTATTTTAATTTTATGAGTTATCTATGCATGAACAATATATTAGGTAATGTTTATAAAAGACTGATAAAATTACAAATTCACTTAGAATTCCAATAAAAGCTCTACATTATTTAAAATATATATATCCACGAACATTTAATACCTAAAAAACCCTCTTTCACCCACTTATCAGTAATAATAATTTATCACAATTTTGATTTTTTTATTTATTTTTTTTTAATACAACTTCTAAAGCATGACTAATCATAGCAATCACCACTTAATCAATTCCGATCAGAACTTATCTTTCGAAAATAAACACGTTACACGTGTAGTTAATGACTTCAAGCAACGCACAAGTCAAACACTAAAAACTTCCTCAACTTCATTCTTCCAGCATTCCGACAAAACCTGCCGTCGCCTACCCAACCATAGACTCGTCTCCTCGGCACCTCGTAAATTACTCACCATCGTCCTGCGCCATACAGATCACGACGGCGACTGCAGCAACCGCCAAAAACACTAATTTTAACATAGTTCGATCCGTCACCACCCCTCTTCCTTTCTTACACAAAACAAAACGCACACAGCCTCTCCAACACCGATCGATTTGATTAGTCTTAAGCTTAACGCGCGAATGATAGGCGGCTCTTTTTCAAGCTCGACTGATCTCCTGCTCACCTGCGCGCACTAACTCTCCTACCTCAACTCTCTGCCGCTATCGCGGAATAAGAAAAACAGTGAGATGTGAGATTCCGGAATGGGTTCCCGATCTCTCGGTTACGCGGTCAGCAGCGGCGGAGGGGAACAGAAAAACGTCCGCGCAGAGCCCGCGTTGAGCAAGATATACCAGCTGTATAAATTTTTACTTTGATCAAAGGAGCGGGGCGAGAGAGAGAGAGAGGAAGTAATTCGACGGAAAAGGTTGACGCGAGAAACGCCTTTTTCTAAACGACGACGACAACGTTTATTGCTCCCCGGTGTGTACAACCAGCTGACTCGGCCGCGTTAGTAATGATCTTGCGTTAATTTTGGTGCCGATTGTGTGCGGCGTTTCGTCAGTGCTGTAAGTAAACAGAGAGAATGCGCCATTCATTAGATTTATGCTGTGCGGCCGATCGTGCGCCACGGTTAATGCGTTCGTGGAAATGCGCTGATTCTTTTGTAAATCGTATAACGAGGGAGAGACTCGTGGGCTTTTGTGCGTGGTGAGGAAGTAGGTGAGATCTTGTTGACAGTTGCAAGTTACCTAAATGATATCGTCTAGTTGTTCTTGTAGAGGATCAGGTATAAGAATTTTGTAATGTGACGTAAGAAACTGGAAGTTGGAAAAGGGGTTTGAAAAACTAGAAGATTTGTTTTACTTCGATTAGTCTTTCTTGGTCTGTATATGGAGTGATCAATTGAAGAGCATAAATCCAAACCTAATTGTAATTGATTTTGAGATAATTCCTTCATTTACAGTATGATTCATTTGCATATCTAGTAAATGTTATTATATCAATTGAAATATGTTTTTCTTTTAAACAAAGTCAAATCTGTATTCAATTTTTTTATTAAAAAACTTATAAAAAATACACATTTAACATGCTTCACATTAGAACAGCAGATCATCATTACTTCGTGAATTACGAATTCTGCGACATGATGGAATCGATCCAGTCGATGTAAGCCGATACTCTCGTATAAATCGAAGGAGCTCCACGCGTCCTGCATGGAAGGATACCCCAGGAGACTATTCCGATTACTTCGGGCTTACCCTCCACGTTGCTCTGGATCAGTGGACCACCAGAGTCACCCTGAAATTCGATGGAATCCGTATAAAGCTTAATTTAATAGCTGTTCTATGGGTTTTCACGAAATTCTATTCTATCAAGTTTCTTAAAATCTCGCTTACTATATGCAATCAGTACCTACAATACTATGTAAAATTAAATTAACGTGCGTGGTTATTACAAGTTGAAGCGACTCTGAATCCTTGAATTGAATATTAGATCGCTTCATTTATAATTTTTAACCATATAATTAATATAGAGCAATAAATTAAAATTCTACAAATAAACAAAAATAAACTTCTAATCTGTTCACGCACTCAGCGACTACGCGTTTTATTCTCCACTATACCCGCGACTAGTTCGGAATAATCGATAGGCTGTAAAAGGGCGCGCCGGAACCGCGTGTACACTACACACACAGCGGGACCCGTTGACATGCGCGCTCTATATATGCTTACCGTACACCAGTCATATAAGGCTTCGCGAGGTGAAAGTTAACCCATCCATACGCACATTCCGCTAAAAAGCTACTATACACTTACGCTATAGGCGGAAATACCACCGGTGAGCGGACCGGTACACAGGTTGGTCTCGTGCAGGGGCGACGGGCCGGTTAGCTCCTCTATCGCTGATTTATAGGTGGACAGGTCGATGACGGGCAGTTTGGTCTTTTGTAAAGTATTGGATATCTGGTGCTTCGGGGTTGTGGAGGTTGAACGCCAGCCTGAGAGGATGGTTTCGCCTTTGGGAAGACTGTTGGGTTTGGGCAGGGCGATGGGTTGGTTGAGGTTGTTGAGCTTGAGGGGAGTTTCGAGTTTGAGCAGAGCGATATCGTAGGGACTGACGTCTCTGTAAACAATGTCGAATTATTGGAGTGGATTATTTTTAATCGATTGATCGTGTCTAGACTTTGTTAAAGTCGAGTTAAGTCTTGGAGGTGAAATTATCTCCAATATTATTGAAGTTTATATTTAATTATTTATTTATTCTTGTCAATTATAAAAATCCAATATTATATTTACATTATTCTGACTAGCTTTTTACCATCCAAAAATTCAGTAATTCTTTAAAATCGTTTTGTGCAAAAATTTGAGCTTTGTATGACAAATATTTTATATTGTATAGTATTAAATAAAGATTTTAGTTTGATCATTTTTAATTACGTGCAAAAGTCACAGCTAAAAGGTAGCTGATCAAGACGAGTTTTGAAAACATTGTGAAGTATGCGAGCCATCAAACCGGAAGGTAATTTATGCATATGGTCAATCAAGATAGTGAGAATCGGATAATTATCAACTTAATTTAAAGTACACTGCATCAAAACCACCGATTAATCGTTGATAAAATAAATAAACATCTAAATACATTTTAATCTCAAAGAAAATTCGATCTGGGACATCTTTTAAACATAAATACCTTTGATGTGATTGTTTATATATTACATTGACAGAGATATCATTATACCATATTTACATATACGGCTTTTTATTGTATGATGTTTGTTATTGTAGAACTTTTTCAAACTTTTTTGAATAAAATAATTGTTTTAAAACTAAGGAAACATTCTTGTTTGCCAAAAGTTCATTGTTAAAGATTTTATTTATTTTATGTTATGATCTATTTTGAGATTGAAAGAGTTATTAAAAAATTAAGTGTCTAAAAAGACTGGAATAAACGTCAAATGTATTAATGGTATTTAAAACCAAAGACAGATAACTCTTAATCCTGATAAATTGTACTTATAAAATAATTTAATTTAAAGAATACGTTGGTGATTTAATAAACATATTTTTGTCAGTCTTTGATTACGCAGCTACCATAACTGTACGTACTCTGTTAAAATATTGCCGTATTCTCGTAAAAATGTCAATTCGTTCAAAAGGAACCTATCGATTTATACATACACATGCTAACGATTGGTATATTCTGCAAAAGATGCGTCGAAGCTATGTGTATAGGTAAACGTTTCTTTTTTGTTTTTAAAAACATTATTGCGAGCTTTTGAGACTACCTATCAGTCCTCGGAAGAATGATTACTGGTTTTACGTGACCATTGAAAAGAGGATTCACCTGATTTCAGTTAAGTGACATCACGAAATATAATTAAAACGTAAATATTTGTCAATAAGTATTAATGTTTATTTTCGCTTGAAAATATTTTTCTTTGAGAATAGAAACATTTTAAAATTTTGCGTGTGTTTAAAAAATATAGATTTATTGTTGACTGAATTTTTTACTTTTTGATCTTGTATTAATTTTTTTTATAATTATTGGGATGGTGGAATTTTAAATATAAAATTTAATTTATTTGTAAATAAATAATTTATTAATTACTCATAACATACAGTATAGAGTTTTGAAGTATATGCGTTCAATAAATAATATCCTATACACAAATTAAACATAATATTTTGATTTTGAACATCATTTTTCTATATCATTTCTGTATTTATATCTTAATAATCTTTACGAAGAAGATTGTATGACAAAATTTATCCAGTCAACGAAAGCGGAAACTCTCACAAACACTGCCGGTGCTCCAATCTTAGCGCAAGGCGACACGCCCCACGAAACTATTCCAACGATTTCTTTGGCGCCATTTTCGTATTCTTTGATAAGAGGGCCGCCTGAGTCACCCTGTAAAGTAAAAGAAAAAACGATAAATTTTAATTATGCTTTCTCATTATTGACTGCTACAGGCAGGATGAATCATAAAAACACTTACATTGCATGCCGACATTTCTCCGGTCAATGGTCCAGTGCATACATTCATATCGTCTATTGTCCACGGTTCACCCAACAATTTCATTGCTGACCTGCACGTTTCGAGGTCGACAATGGGCAACTTTGCTTTTTGCAGCAAGTCAGGCATTAGCGGAAATTCAGTCTTTGAAATTGATCCCCAGCCAGACAGAATCGCATCGCCTTGTGGAAGAACATTGGGTTCTGGTAGACTAATAGGCTTAACGAATTCGTTATATTTAAAGGGTATCAACACTTTTATCAATGCAATATCATAAGGCGATATAGATCTGTAAAAAGAGTTGAAACATATGAATTAATGCTAAAGCTAATAAAAAAATTAAATGGGTTGTTAGAATACATCGAATACTTTCATTTTTAAGATAGAATCTTACATAATCGTACTAAAACTAATATTTAAGAATCCTTTTAACTAGATCCATATTACAAGATCTCAAGATTGAAAGATAAAATATTTCATTGACAGTCATATAATATATTAAGACTTTATTCATAATACTTCATACCCATTATATCCCTCGTGAACGAATATTTCTGCGACAGATGTTGATTGTTCAGCGTACTCCCTATGCTCTATGGACATCTTCCCAGCCGTGACTATAAACTGACCAACCTCCGGCAACGTGCTCACGCAATGTGCCGCCGTCAAAACCCATCGTTCACTGATAATGGATCCACCGCATATGTGCTCATACGGAATAAGTGGCGGCTGGCCCGATCGCAGAGTGATCTGGTGCGGAAATTCTCCTCTCCTGGCCGCTTTTCCACCGATGACTCGGTTGAATTTGAAGAAGTCGCCCAGGGGTTGTGCCTGTGCCGGAGGATCTGAGACTGCTAGAATTGTTTTATTATTATATGCATTATAATAGTAGCTGAAATTGTTTATATTTAAAGAGTAAAGTAGAGTGTTTTATTTATATTTACTTACAAGCGCAAGCATACGCTGTTAGACAGCATAAAACAACAAGTTTCAGAGCCATTTTGAGTCTGAGTATACTGGTGGTCCAAGTGCTTGGTTTATATACTTTTAATAAAAAGTGATATTAAATTTCTAATGAAAAAAGTTAATCAAAAGTGTGACGGCGTCTATAAAAATTTAATGTCAATATTTTTTTCTGGTGAAAAAAGATACACTGAAATTATCTGTAAATGAACAATTTATCTTCTTCATAATGTGTAATGCGTCAGCTTTCTTATTAATGAACTAACTACATTGGATTTTAAGTTTAGAGTCATCATTATCAACATATTTCTTTTAAAATATTTGAAAAATTGTATCAATAAATTTCATTTACGTTGACGTCTTATTATTTCTAATAATATAATGTGGTCAGTTTTACCAAAATATAAGCTTTTGTAACAGTAATATTATAATGAAATTAATAAGATTTCTAAAAATTTTATTAGATCATAAATAAAATAAAGATTTGATTATCTTTGTTGATATTGGAAAATATCTTGAATGGTTTCATTGTTCCGGAATCCATCGATCATAGTGCAAAGATAATATCGTTTATGTATCTAATTTTAAGATGATTCCTATCTAAAATTTTAAGAATTTATTTGTTTATTTTCCTAGTATATTGTATTTTTAGAAAGTGAAATGAAAACAATATGAAAACGGTACTTCTGCTGATTCAAATCCCGCATAATAGCTATATGCTTAAACAAATAAAAACAAATAATTACTTCTATTAATCATTATCCAATCATGTATCTGTAATTAATTTATCCAGCACATTAATTTGTCTAATTTGTTTAATTTGTCTATCTTCAGTTAATAATTATCAAATCAATAATTAATATAGGGTGACTTCACCAGTGGTGGAACAGGCAACAGCGAATGAACTATTTTTAACAATCGTTGATAACATATATTTATAATGTTTCTGCCCTCATGAAGCACCTTTCTCCAATTTCAAACTTGGAAAAAAGTCATTTTTTGACCGTTTAATATAATAAAAGCATTTTATTGAAGCGATTAAACATATTAAGTGACCCGTTCATTCGCTGGACTATACTATTCCTCCCACTACAACTTTTCCTCTCGCAGCAGCAGGAGGAAGAGAACTTAGTCTCCCGTTGTGACGACTCGATATACCTGATTTCCCATATAACACTTTTCACGCAAAAAGGTCCTACTCCTGTATTTATTAGAAAAAGTACTATGCATAACAAGGGAGCAATTGACTTTTTCAGACTTAGATGATGATTTAGAGCACTCGTGTATCACTCGTGCTCAATCATCATCTTCGCTAGAAAAAGTCAACTTTCCCATCTAGTTTTTCAATGTACTATTGTTATGTTGTTATGTTATTTTGTTATTTAAAACTGTATACTTCCATTTTTTCAAAGCAAATTTAGCAAAAATTCACAAACATATACTAAACAACGCACTACGTTTCACAGTATTTTCTTATAGTGTAATTTTGTTATGATCGATTGATACATATATATTTAAAAAAATCAATGATTAAAACTACGTTTTATATAAATTTTTCTCGTTATATTGCGTATTATTATTTACATTTCAAAACTTTTGCTGATGTTAAATGTAATAACAATCTGCAAACTTTATTTTACTTTAAAAATGGCATCAATTGATTTCATCACTTTGTATAAATATTTACATTAAAGGTCATGTTTTTCTTTTATTATTAATTGTGATGGTGGGATCAAAATAAAAAGATATAAATTATTTATAAATATTAACATTAAGTTTTTATTTATTAAATTTATAACTCTTATGTACAGTTTATCACAGTAAACTTTCTAAATTAAATTACAATATACTTCTTATTCATTTCAATAGTATGTACAAATAATTTCTCCTAAGAAGATGAGAGTGAATCACTAGCTATTATTTATGATGA
>UXGD01001894.1:0-30231 GCA_900474315.1 Torymus auratus
AGAAAAAACGTGTACCAAAGGTATGCTCCTAAAAAAAATTTTTGCCAGTTTTGTGACACAAAAAGTGTGATAGTTTGACGGATATACTGGAACAAAATATAACCAACATAAATTGTATTATCTTATAAAATTGTCACCTATGTTGCAAGTTATAAAATATGGATATGTATATAGGTCGATCTTTAACGCTAAATTTTACAATGAATATATGAAATTACACAGTAGATTTTGGAGGTAGTATCGCAAGAATATTTATATGCCCTAAGGCATAACCACTTCCAATAATATAATTATAACCCTAACGATTTTAAAATGTTGAAATCATTGAGTAATCTTAATTTATTTGATTGAAATTCGAGAATCACATACCCACTGTCGAATAAGGCCAAGATTTTATAATATATTATAACTCACTCATGTCGTTTTCTATAAAATAGTTATACTTTATTGAAATATTATAGTGAATTCATATAGCTTGACAAACAAATTAATGCGAAGCCTGAAAGTTTTCAGTGAAATTGTTTGCAACCATTTTCATTTCTATTCAGACTCGGAAACAAAGAAGAATAAAAGGATACAAATATTGCGCCGTGTATGCCGGTCAAAACCGATTGAGCAATTTCCAAATGGCATTACATATATTCGAATGAGATAAAATCTTTGCCCTCCTCTACATTTAACTCACGGGCGTCCTACATTGGTGCCGCTAAGCGATGTCATAGACAGCTCCGGCAATCAAATTAACCTCTTATACAATTATTGTGGGTCTCTCTCGTTCGACCCGGTTTAACTTTCGACCGAGATCCTAGACGAGCGATAAGCGAGATAGCCGTCGGGCCTCTTCCATGAGCCGAAAAAAGGGATGGCGTGCGCGCGTGCCGTCGCGGCCTCCGTCATTGCGTTCAAGGACGCCGAGTTATCAATTCTGTAATATTACGTCCGGCCCCGCCGAGGAGAGAATAGGGCCTAGGGGATAGTTTGCACAAGAAAAAGAGAAAGAGAGTAAACAAGAGTGGGAAGGAAAAAGTCAGAAAGAGAGGGTAATAAAGTTTCTGTGAGAACCTTGCGGACGTGAAGTGCATCCAACGTGTTAGCCATTCACCACTGGCGAAAATATTTTCCTGGGACGGTGCATCGCCAAAGGGTTGTGAAATATTTTTATACTGCAGCATAGGTAACATTTTTAAGGTAGTGAACGTATTTTTTCTCTAAATATTAAAAATTCTTATTTTAAATAAACAAAAAGCAATTTTTAATTTGCTCTATATTACCATAGATCAAGTTACGTTCCACAATGTTTAAAAAAAAAATTAATTTCCAAAGAAATTTTTTGTAGCTTCATCAACAATTTCATTATTTGTTATTTTCTTTAACTATAATAATTACTATAATAATAAGACGTTTTTTATTGTTTCTAAAGTTTGATAGCAATAGTACCTATCAAATTAACTAGTGAGGGTAAGGCGCGCCTCTAGATCGTGGATTTGGGTCGAATTTTGGGACATGCTTTTGGACGTCGAAATATGAAGAAAGATGAAATATTAAACCGTAACCCTAAAAAGACTCAAGTTCGGACATCATGTTTGGCTTTATTTTAAAAACAATATTTAAAGAAGTCTCTTCTTGATGAAAAAGAGAAAAGATAAAAATTCGGAAAACTAACGAAAACGGTTTAAATTCTCGATTTATTTACCGACGTTTCGGGAATTTCAGTTACTCCCTTTTTCAGGGCATTAACATCAAGAATTCATTGCCCATTTAGTTTCAGGTTACTGCTCTGAAGAGGGAATTAACTGAAACTCTCGAAACGTCGGTAAATAAATCGAATATTTAAACCTTTTTCGACAGTTGTCCAGACTTTTATCAACATAAGTCACGTAACCACAAACTACTTCTATTTCCACAAAAACAAACATACATTTACTCTTTTGAGAATGGAAAAATATTAATTCCTTCCAAATTTATGAAAATTTGAAGTTGATAAATGAAAATATACCTACTCTTAAATCGCTAAAACCCGCTGTTTGATTTTGGAGGATTTTTGTTGCTCAGCATTAAACTTTCATAAATTTGGAAAGAATCAATATCTTTCATTTCTCAAAAAAGCAAATGAAATCTTGCTTCTAGTTTTATTTTCTCTTTTTGAAATTATACTTGAGACGTTCCAAGATTAAATGGATAACGTTTAAAGAAGAGGCTTTTTAAATGTTGTTTTCAAAATAAAGTTAAAACTGTCCGAACTTGAGTTTTTTGGAGCGGTATACCCCTATAGGGTCTAATATTGCAGCTTTCTTCATATTACTACATCCAAAAACATATCCCAAAGTTTCAGCGGAATCCGTGTTCCGGAGACCTGACACTCTCCTAGTGCATGCATAAAAAGAGCTCTATCATGCCGTTATTAACTAAAATGCGATATGTTACACGACGCGAAGAAAAAGAACTCCGACTCTTGCTGAACGCCTCACCCTCGCTTGATACTGCTCATTTCCCCTATTATTGCACAATGAACGATAATATGTAATTTTCTAAAAAGTATTACGTTCCGAATATTAAATTGAACATAGTATAGTCTGTTTTAGAGGTAATGTATCGATTATACGGAAAGTTATTTAATATTGACAAATTCAATAATAGAGGTGTCATGAAGCCCTATGTCACTCTTCATATTTTTTTACTCCAAAGTTTATAACATGTCGGTCTAGGATGCAGTTTTAAATAAATATATTGTAGAGCCTACGTCAATAAAGCTAACTCAACACCCAGATCACGTTAAGTGCTCTGGGAAATCGGCTGGCTCGCGCGCGCACACACACACAGACACACGCACACACACATCCACACACATATATACACCATATATATATAAGGGTGGAGATCAGCAACTTCGTGTGCGCAACCGACTCTCGCGCCTTTATTGCGCTCGCTGTTGCCCGCATGAATTTTTCCCAGTCTCTCTTCTACGCGCACATACCTACACATACATACCACACACACGTATGCGTGTATAGACGGAGAATACGTGTACCTATGCACCGATACACATATATGCGCGCACATGTGCGCGTGATAATGGGTGTATGCGTGCGAGCTGCCTCGTGGGTGTTTATAGTGTCGTGCGCCGTGGGAACCAGCAACGAACTATCTCATTGAATGGCGAACCTCTCTGTATATGTATATAGACCACATACAACCGCGGTGCATGCATAGATGTGTAAGAGTATACAGTGGCGTTCAAAAGTTTTGCATAACCTCGCCCAAGTTATCAACTTTATGTTCAGCCCTGTGATTTATAGAAAATTTCACTATTTCATGGAGTCTAGATCAAAGTATAATGCTTTCATTTGTAATAATGCTTTTGTTTTATTTATTGTGGTATTATTATGATTTAAAAGCCTGTCCATTAAACATTATTTAACTTAACATTATCGTTTAAACTGGCAATAGCTTGATTATTTTACAATTAACTTTCATTAGCGAATTAAGTTTGTTAGAAAAGTGATACTGATATTTGGTTATTTTTGAATTTTTCATAGGTGAACTCTCCTTTGTTTCAGTACAATTCTAAGGTACATTTTCTCCGCAAGTAAGGCAGAGCACATTGATCAAGAGTGCGAGTGCGCCAATACATATAGATACCTGTATGTATCTACTCACATATATACATGCGTATCACTGTGCATACATTACGTGGCACGCAAATGTAGTTACAACATTCGCTGACTCGCGCGTAATAGATCGCTTGTTCTCTGAGGAAGAAGTATGTCGCAAATTTCTTTTTTCTCGTAGAACAAAGGAAAAATATCTTACTGTAAAATTTTCAAATCAAAACTACTAATTGCCAAATGTGTGCGTGTGTATAGGATCATTAATTGAGTATAGTATATGTTGCATTATCGAGGAACCGAGTTTCCTGTTCTAGTACACTTGGCTTTGCGTGGGAAGTTTTTCGTTAAATTTTTTTAAAAGTACTTAACTGTTTACAAACCCCGAGATGGGCAATAAAATTAAGGCAATGCTAGCAGATTTAATTGGATTTCGGGTCGTTGAAACCGCACAGAACAGCTTTTTATAAGTTAATTGCTTTCGATTCTCGCAGTAATTCAATTAGTGTTTTGATTCACCGTCTGTTGAATAAGGAGCGAGATTGCTGAAATTCTAGCATCTAATATTCGAACATTGCGCGTATTTGTTAATACACATTATAATAAGTAAGATCCTAATAGAGTGGTGATAAACTATAATCTTGCCCCTGTAAACAGCAGTAATGAAAAAAAATATTGTTATTTCTCATGCACATATCATTAATAATTATTAAACTGTTGTTTGTGTAAAATATACATATAAAACGAAAGATCTTCACAACATCCTTATTTAAATTGAAAAGTGTAACCTATAAAACCTATCCAGTCAGTTAAAGTATGATGTAAAGAAAGTAAGATATGTTCTGACTGCAGCTCCGTTTGCGACTCATTCAGCGCCTTCCGAAACGACTCCATATTATATAACATGCAGGCGCTTTATTTACACTCTATTGCAAAAATTTTCGGTACGGTTTTTTTAATAAAAATGCCTTAGTAATGTTCAATTAAATCTTACCATCGTTGGAATGGGAATAAAAAACGGACACATAAAGTACAATAGGGTGTCGTTTTGGAAGAGCATACGAGTGATTCTCCTGATAGGCTGCGGGGTAACACACTTTGTTTTTTTAGATCATGATTTATTCTATATAAGAAAATACGACATTCAGAAAAAAATCGTTTAGTTTACCAATTGTAAGTGGAAATGTTATTAAAATGATTAATTTTAATTTGTCTCCACCTACTAAATACATATAGAAGTAGTGTAACTCGAGTTTCGACAGACGTTGATTTTTAATCAACGTTCTATATCTTTCCCATTTAGTAACCTGATCAATTTCTTTTTCAAATTTCTTAGTTTTTTGGTTTCAAAGTGATAGTGATTTTACAGATTGCATTTTCAAAAATAATTAAATTTATACCCCATGGACATTCGCCTTTCTAATGACTATTAATTTTATCGAGAACCACATTAAGATTTTATCTTTTGTTTACAGAAATTGTCCAATTATAGAAATTAGTTCGTCTCTATTGGTTTATATATACATATCGTGAATATGATATTAAGTATGTGTAGAATGGCATACTTTCAAGCAATCACTTCAATGGGTTTTCGATAAAAATATTCCTCATAGCATAAACACAGCATACACTTTTCCACACGTTCATTTACACGCCAAACGATATAACCACGGACGAAAATATAGCTCTCCAACTGTCGGACGTATGCATTGCATCACTGAACCACGAATAAGTGCAAAACTGAGGCGCTTGTTAGTTACTTTCTCGGAAAAATGACTCATAAATGCGAGGTCGAACGATCACCTAGCGTCGAAAATAATAAAAATATCTGCAATGCGGGCTAAACTTTCTTTCTTGTTTCCTCTTCATAACCACGCATTAAGTAGAAAAAAAACAATAGGCGAAGAGGAAGGAAAAAGAGTATTCGAAGTAAATCCGAGGGTCCATCATACAAGGGCATATGTACACCAAAACCGCTGCCGCATTCCGTTTATTTTCTTGAATTGCGTGCACTCTCGCTCTCGTTAAGAGGCGCGAACAGCGTTCGTTTTCTAAATCTAATTCGGCCCTAATTAGGCGCCGCTAAGGAATTCCGTTTACCGCCACGACACAACGTCAAATGAACGTGTCGTTACGTTGTACTTAACGCGTGACTTTTCTTGATCTAAATTCTTTCGTAGAATATTTTTTGCTCAAAACGAACGCAAAATTTCAATGCTCTAAAAATTATTTCGATTTTCGCTTAAAAATTCCACTATATAATGTGTAAATGATAAATTTTCTAAAAAGTTATCAAGATTAATACCTGTCTAATATTTTTCGTAACTGTATTGTTAAAGTAATTAATATTGTACAATATTCGTTGAAAATTTCTAATTTAATATATTAGTGATATTTACTTTGTTATTCCATAAGTAGAAGTCTCATCGTGTAATAAAATGTAATTGTTTACAAATTGACTAATTAATTTGATAATTTATGACAAAGGCCAAATGAAGACTTCAACGTACACATGTGCTCCGGCTAATTAAGGCAAACAAAACAATCATTTATAAAGTAAGTGCATGAGATGTCAACAGATTTATTCCACTATGGAATACCGACAATATATCACCCATTCTCCAATGTGCGTATTTAACGCATTCGTGTCATCACCCATAAATCATTTTCCATTCTTTTCTCGCATAGCTTTCACTACTCATCAACGAGCTCGTCTCCGTATAGAACAGGCGGAAAAGCCCGCTGAGTCGAGAAAAGATAACGGAAGTTTAAGCGAAAATACTTGACTGAGCGACAACGGAGAGCGAAAGTGAGGAGAGAATGAGAGTACGCTGATCGGATGCTCCACGCGCGGTTTTTCCCATTCACGCGAATTAAGGCACGCACGCGCGAGCGCAGGAACTCGGAGGTTAAGGCGCGAGGCGGCAATCGTCCTGGGAAATCGCATTATGAGCGCGCGCGACGAAAGATCGACGACTTTCTCGCGAGGAGGAGGTACCTGCACTGGAATTTCTCACTCCCAGTCTGTCTCTTCTCTTTCTGGTTGACTCTTCACAATGAGTGAAATGGTTTTTTCTCGCTTATTATCCGTGCACTGCGTCGCCTCTCACGGGAGGAATGACTGTATAGCTACGGATTTGTAGGGACTTAAGTTCTGAAGTCTCCCAACATTGGAAATATTTCTTTGTTTTTCACCGGCAGAGCAAAGACCTTATTCTTTTGTCGCGCGATCTATTCCTATATTTTATTTCTGCGCTCTGAACTTTTAGTTAGAACATCGCTGTTTTCAACTTTTCAGTTAATTAACCAGTAGGTCGAAATGGCTTTTATTTTTAACGTGTCTTTGGCACTCTCACTTAGTTCTCAATAGTCATAGAAGTAATTTTGATTTCAATAACCTAATTTTCATTCCAAGATATTCGAAAAGTTTTTATATGCATTATGTTAAGTAGCTTGATTAAACCGTGAATGTATAACAATTTAAACTGAATATATATTTGTATTGATACCAAAGTAACTTTTTAGAACTGCCTTAAAAGCTAGTGTGGAAATGAAAACTTATTACATTTCTTACTAAAATGTAAGCGAAAAACTAATTTTATAGTCTATTAAAGTATTCTAGTTTAATACTTACATTTAATTATTCCAAGACTTTCACACCATCTTGATTGAGTAGTTATCCTTTTTAGTTCTTTTTTATCACTCATAGCATTCTTGCGGGATTACGATTCATGATATTGGTCACTTTATGCGAAGCACAAACCTGAAGGTACTTTGTCCACCAATCAGTACATGGCCGATATTCCCATCATTATTTAGCAACGAGCCATTAGAGAGTTATGAGCCTTTATTACTGTTGTAATCGATTATAAACTTAAGAACGAAACCATCCTTATCCAAACAGAAGGTACACATTATTTATTTTTAATTTTTGTAAAATTATTGCCTTTAATTTCATATCATATTATTTCATTTTTCGAGTATTTCTTTCTTTTCCTCAGCTACCATTTTTTTCATTCAATATCTTTACTATTCCATAGTATAATAATAATATATACAAGGAAATCTTGTGGCACTTCTGTTGACTCATGAATAATTTCTTACTTTCGACACTCCTTGAAAGAGAAAGAAACGCTTTTGTATGCAGGCGCGTATAGCCTAGAAACTTTTTTTATAAAAAGTTCAATATCTAAGATTTCAATTTGCAATGTAAAAGTGCTATTCTCTGCTGGCTTTCTTTGTTTTTTGTTTGTTTTTTTTTGTTACTTCATTCTTTGTAGAGAGCCTTGGTGTCAAGGGTCTTTAAAGCTCATAATGTCTAGAATTTTAAACCAATAGTAGACTTGAGGAACGACTCTAAACTTGTTTTTTATATAAATTAATTTTCAAGCAATATGTTTATGATGATACTATTTTATCAATTAATTATATAGTAGGAAATATGACAGTTACTGTAATTTAACTGCATTTAGAATGTCAGTATCTCATATATTACTTTTTCATAAAGAACGGAATTATGTTGTTGTAAAAGTGGCCCTTTATTATTGTTACTCAAATATTAATTATGATATAGGAATTATGACCTAGCAACATAACCCAGCCACTTTAAACTTTTGTCATGAACTTGACGTTCAATGTTTTACCTGGGAAAAATTATAGAGTACTCTTTAAAGCCTCTTTATTGAAATTCCATAATGAAGATGATGAAAAAATAAAAAAAATCGCTGGAGTGTCTGCATCCCACAGGCTTCCTAAAGGTTTGTCCCTTTTCAAGGTTTGAGGAATCATTTACACGATTCTTAAATCCTATTCTACACATCGTTAAAATCCACCCACTATACGAAAATAAGGCTATCTAAGTGCCGTGCGGAGGAGGGGGGAAACGCTTAAAAGAATGTGGAAATTTCCAGTATATATATACTATACCAGGGCCATTTATTTTATTTTATTGTCTTTGATTGGTAGGTGATAATGAGAAAGCCCATATGCTTATAAAAAACTTTAGACTATTTATTAAAATAAACAGCTGTATCACGCATAAATGTTGTATCGAACAGCTTTTATTATTACTCAACCTCATTAATAATTGACCACTTATTACTTCTCTCTCTCTCTCTCTCTCTCTCTCTCTCTCTCTCTCTTTTTCTCTCTATCTGCAATATATTACAATATAATAACGTGCGCGTCAGCTGAACGCTCACTCTACATAAGAGTCATCGAAGAAATCGAAAGCCCGCTCGCTAGTCGCTTTCCCTCGCCGCCGATGCTCGCGATCGGCCAAATCGTTTTTAAGAACGCGAACGAGGAGAATGACCGTGCGCGGCTGCGGCGGCAAATAAGAAAAGAGCGGGCCGGAAAAAAGAATCGCACTCGCGATTTCCATTCGCGAGCAACTACTTCCGCATGCGCAACGTAATTTAAACTCTACTCGTGCGCACGCGCGCTCGCCTTATAATCCTTGATTTCGCGAAGGTCATTACTCTCTTTCCCCTCGACAAGGTTGTCTCGCGCCGCGTACGTATAGAACCAAACGAGCAAGCCAACCAGCAGAATCATGCGCCCTACTGCCGTTACTCGAGCGCGAATATTAAATCGTATATGTGAGCGCGCGCGTTTCTCCTAGGATGGAAAGGGAATTAGCGCTAATTGAGCGCGGAAAGACGGTCTTGGAATATATATGTGAAAAATACCGTTATCGAATAATTAGTAAGGATAACCAGCGTTCTGGATTTCACTTTTCTTATTAATAGGCAAGTCTAGCGACATTCGATCCCAGATAGCAGAAATTATGCCTATTTGTGAATTTCAAGGTGGCAGCTTTTGTTGGCTGGACTCGATAAGCTTCTATAGAGGGCTGTAAAAGTGACAGAGAAAGTCTGTGAGATAAGTAGAAAATGTAAAAAGTTTGAGTGCGTATCTAATTGAGGGAGAGAGTTTGAATTTCAATGGAATTATTTGAAATTCGGATGTTGATCTGATAGAAAATTGAAATCGTAGCCGACCGATTTCCTGATTTTTGAATAGTATTATTTATAATGGCTTTCGTTGACATGATTTTTAGAAGATCTATACAAACATGTCGTAAATTTTGAATGAACGAATATCTGTGTATTAAAAGTGCAAATTGTTTTTTAATCTATTCAGACACAGTGTGTCGTTATACAATACTTTTATAAGCCGCCGAAATTTGAAGGATCCACAAAACTAAAGAAAGTTTTTGTATTTATAGTATTCTCCACCTTTTAAATTACTTTTTCTATCATATACGAATTTATTTTATGCAAATTTTCTAAATTTTGCTCTCACATAAATTTAAAAATTGGTAGGGCTAATAAAATTTTATTTATTTGTCGTAAATACTGATCAATTACATTTCGGTGGCTTCGAGGCATAACCAAAAAAGTCCATTTTTTGAAAATTTGGGAAACCTTTGATTTTATATCTTAAAATAGGTTCTTCTCATTTAAAAATGTCAGATGTAGGCAAAATATTTTCCAAAAGTTAGGATACACCCAAAACGTAACAACATAGTCCATTTTCCAGATTTAGTGCGCGGCATAACAACATAAAACCATCATTTGATGGGTTATTGTAGTTGTATTTTATTTATCTTAATTGAATATGAAAATGATTTTATATGTATATCCAAAGCCCTTTGATTCTTTGCGAACCTGCTCCGTCACTGACCGTCACATATGACCTTTTTTGAACGTTTGTAACACTAGTCATCCCTATATAAGCGTGCTTCGCGCGCCGTAATTTTAGGACAATTTCGCGCTACTTTTGTTTTTGTAACCTAGCAATCCATTACTCTCACCAACCAAATCACGAACAAATCCATCATTTTTTTTAATATAGGAGATAGGAGATTTTGTAGGTATATTAACGTTCAAAAGCTTATGTGTGATTGTCACTAATGGGGCACATTAGAAAAGAATCAAAGGGCGCTGGGTGTACAATAACTAGATAAAATGAGATATGATCATATGAGTCCCACAAATTGTTAATTTTGTAATTTATTGATCCGACTCATAATTAAATTAAAGAAATGTTTGAAAAATAAATGAGAACAGTATTAGATACACAACAATATTAGATAAATCCACAATTCTCGGCATATCGACATTTATCTTCGTTTTTGCCAGTTTCCACGAAGCGGAAAATGTATAACTCGGTCATACCACCGTGTAAATATGTGTGTTTAATATGTCAATTGACTAGTACAGTATTGCGCTCTTTCTTGTTTGTTCCGATGTTACCTATAAGTTTGAATATTAAAACTTTTTTTTTTCAAAAATTCAAACAGTTAACTTACGTAGTTATCGTAGTTATGTCTCTAAGCCTCAGATTTAATTCTAATAAGAATGAAAATAAAGTGGCCAAGTCAAATGAATTAATTTTACTATTGCGGATTCAAACTAATCCACATACATCGAAGAGCAAAAGTCCGATATACTTCTGCACTCCGATTGCTCCTATGATATCAATGTTACAATACAACAAAAGAAATTGGAAATCAATGGAAAGGATGGAGGACTAAGAAATTCTATAATGGACAATAATGCTATTTGCAATTGTGCACACTGGAACAAGCTCATTCCAAATCTTTGTAAAATTCAAGACTTTTTATTTTTTCTCAAAAAATGTATTACATATTCAATAAGTTTGTTTCTAAAACGTAGAAAGAACTGCACGTAAAAAATACTCAATATTATTTGCATACGCGTGTGTTATACGTATATACATAGATTGATGAGAATAAAAGAATTACAGTTTACGTCACATGGGTTAGTCAATTAGCAATGTTTATATAGTGAAATAAATACTCCAAGTCATTAATGACTTGTAAATATCATTTTAATATTTACTTAAATGTTAAAAGCTTAGTCAAATAGCTTTAATCAAATTTACTATTAACTTTAATCAAATAGTTTTAGTGAAGATTGATAAATAAATAGAAAATATTCAGATTTTAATAAGAATGTATAAAAAAGGGAGTTCATCAATGCACTAACAAGTTTCTTAATCAAAATGACCCCTTATCAATAGTAAACTACGTAAATATATGCCGCTACCTCCTATTCAAACAACTCCGAAAAAATTGAAACACACAATACACAACACGTCCAATCACCTTTATTTAATTACGTTCCTGTAGCTGTAAAAGTCCGATACTGTCAATTAATTTGCGTCTTGTTCTATATAACTCAGTCTCTATTTTTCGCAACGCGCAGCGCCTCGTGTACATACACAGTGTCTGATCGGTAGCTACCTACTCGGTGCAGCCAGAGCTGCTCAGCTCACTCTCTTGCTCTCCAATCTTACGTACAGCCATTAGAGCCTTCTAGGCGTGGTGCATAGACCTCTCCCCCCTCCACACACATACAAATTCAAACAGGTATATATGTGTGCGTGTATGTGTGTGTGTGTGTGTGTGTGCAGGTCCGTAACTCTGTACCCTCTATTTCTTGCGCGACTCGCGGCATTGCGCGCACTGCATTTGGGCTCGTGCCTCTCACTAGAAGCATTTTACACTACTATATTAAAGTATTTTATCGATTTCAAATTTGCGTATTGAATCTGTCATAACGTTAAATAATTGATTATATATATCGTCGTTTTTTATCGGATTGCAGCAATATTATACGTATTTTTCGTTTGCCCAGAAAAGTTTTCTAGTATAGCATGTTTCTATCAAAAAATACAATTTATTTTCAGTATATTTGTATACACGAAACTATAGATATGGAAGGATCGATTTCAACTGGACAAAGCTTTTTCTACTTTTTATCGATGCTGTATTCAGAGTAGAATATGTTTGTTCAATTAAACAATTTTCTTTTGTTTCATAGCCAAATTTCGGTATTCTATTACCATATTTTTACATCTTTTCGATAAATAAGTGTTTATTTTTTTAATTATGTTGAATGCTATTGAAAAAAGTTTTATTTACGAACATAATTTCATTTAAAAAATTAAAATATCTATATAAGTAAAAACAGACAGATAGATATACACACTTTCTACAAAATTTTTCTACAATAAAAATTAAAGAATATAAAAATCTATTAAATTTTTAAGATGTTATGCAAATTTATGCAATACTTCGTTCAAATCCCAAAAAACACAAAATTATGAAATCCTTAAAAATTACATAAATTAACGATTTGTTTTTTTTTTTACGTCAATTTTTATGTTTTGCAAATTTTTCTTCGCGCCTTTGGAAGCTTAATATTGACTAATCATCAGTGACTGTTTTTCTTTCATATTTTCCATGTTAAATTTTCATCAGAAAAATTGATGTGCGGTTAAAACAGTGTTACAAGATTGTTTTCGTGGATTCACCATTTTTCTTATCTATTATGTAACTCAGGGAATGAGAAAAAATTGTTGTCAGTGTGTGTCTTTACATTTCTTTCGAGTGAGAAGCTGAGATGTACGTGGAAAATTTCTCAGAGCTGATCCAGTTTGAGATTGCATAACAATATTTATACAGAAGAATAAGAAATATTCACAATTAGAATTAGTAATTACACAATTATTAGGTATTAAAAATAGACAGTTTTATAATAGTTTTCCGTATTTTATTTTACATTCTAAACTGAGTTTTTATGAATAGAAATTCGTAATAAATATATGCAATTCAGCAACTTTTTCAAGCTATCGGATATACAACAGACTAAGATAGATCTAGAGTAAAAGCCAACTAAACTTCAGTCTAACAAATACTTTTGACTGGCAGTGTACTATTAGCCATATGCCGCATCACGGTAACGGCAACATTCAGCTAGACCGAGTTCGCTTTCCTAAGCGATCAGCGCACATACGCTGCCTTAAGCGTCACGATTTTCCAGGACGTAAAGTTATTAGCTTGTGTGTGCTTGTTCGCGAGAATCGAGAGAGTGAGCGAGAGAGAGACGGGGGGGGGCGCTGGTGGAGAGTCTGCACTCAACTCGCGCGCGCGGGAGCAGTTGCAATCGCGCTAAAATCTTGTGGTGATATTTCGCATCGCTGGCAACGGAGGCGGCCTCCTTGTGTACTTACGTCTGCGGACGACTATCGATAGGTTGTGGCCACCTTTAAGTATCATAGGCGCGATATTTCATTTCTTTTGTGCACGGAGCACGAAAGTGTGGGAGGAAGCACGACCTGTCGCTTTCGCGCCTGCTTCGGCAGCTATCGATTTTTTCAATAGTGAAGTGTTACGTAAATTTACGTGGTTGTGATGACGTATACCGCATTGTTGTAAAAATGAACACGACAGATAATCATTTCTGAATTTTAATTTTAGTTTCATTGAAAAAAAAATGCATTGGAAAAATGCAACTTTATTACACGCAGAAATGTCAAAATTATAGGTTAAAAGATTCATGTACGAATGTAATCATAGGCTCAGAGGTGTAATAAAGTAATTTTATCATGGTTTTCTTAGAAATATTAAATGTGGTATATATAATACAACTTATCAAATGCTTTTCAAATAAATATCATGACAACATTTTCTAACAATTTTTTAATAAATCAATTATAAATAATATTTTAAAATATATGAGCTTTTAGATACTTCTCAGCGATAAATCACACATATTTTTTCTGTTCGTTATTACTATTATATTTTGTTGATGAATCTTGTATTTGGTGTATTCGAATATTCGTTGCTACTATGCATATAGCTTCTTGCATCAGACAAAAAGACTTTCTTCTCAAGTTGATTAAGACTCTCACGATTCCGCTTCCTCTGTGGCAAAGCAGAAAAAATCTATCAATTTAATTTTCCGCAAAACAATGATTATCTTTCCCCAACCGTATCATCGTCAAGTCGTTTGAGAATTAGCCATCTTCATGGTCGCTGTAATCGACTCCAGGTAAAAGTTAAAGTTGTCACCGCAATCAAAAAACAGACGCGCTTTTTATACAGATCCCGTTACTTATTTATTGAGCTTATGGACATTTTTCACTCGCAGAACGTACACTCAATTCACGGTGATCCAGCCGATGTGTGCACATTCATACGTTCACATATATTCACATATACTCAACACACAGCCGCCGAGGCCCGAGTTACGACGCTCTGAATCTGAATCTCACGGTAGGCCGACTCGCTTGCGGATTCGGGTCAGCCGCGCTCGTGCGCGTTACGCAAGCAACCCTCAAGCAGGGCGTTCCCACAGCGTCGTCGCCCATTTTACCGGAAGTATGTCTTTCTCTTTCCATCTCTTTCTTTGCCTCCTTCATTTTTCAGAGTAGGAGAGACGGTCGATTTTGTCCACTAAGAGGTCGTGTGCATTCATTGTCGCCGGTTTCGAAATGGAAATGAGGGCATTATCAGTTGCACTGCAATGGCCTCTTGCTGTGGATGCAAGTATATAGGCGATACGAAGGATTGAGATCGACGATCGTGATTGACGCCGATAATTGGCCTTTTCGAGCGCCCGCGCAAGCGCGCTCTGTCGGACTCCAGGTCGTGGGAGTTTCGCATTTTTTTAGCACGTGGTGTTGCGCGTGTGCGTGGTATTGGTAGTCAAGTCGGCGTTGTTAAAGGAAACGAGCCTGAATGAGATTGCGAATCTGTTAGTCTCTGACTTCTAGATATGACGTTCAATTTTTTCGCCACAGACAAATAAAATAATACATTGGAGAAATCGTTGGATTTTTACTTTAAAAACAGTAATAAAAATAACCATTATATAAGAATTTAAATGTAAAATAAAAATTACATGTATGCTCTAAAATTACAAGCACGAATCATTATTCTTACTTATTTTAAAAAACTCACTTCTCGCACGACTATATGCAATTACATACTTTCCCCCAAAGCCATTAATTACAATGTGTAGCCTTGAACACTTTTTTGGCAAACTCATTACTATTACACGTAATTCATATACTTTACTTTCATTCTGGTTTTGCATCAATCTTCCAATTTCATAATCTTCGGAATCCTTACAATTTCACTTTGTATATCATGCTTTTACCTAAAACATTCCATTATACTTAATTACAAGGAATTTACACAATAAAAGATATCTATAATTTACAAAGGAAAAAAAAATGCGATAATGGCGACCAATCTTCGGTCTTTGCTGTACTTACGCTAAGAAAGTGCGAGCGAATTCCTCGCTGTTGATATAAACCATAATATAAAAATAGAATGTAGAAACTTCAATGTATTACACTACTCAACTGTAAATAAAAACTTTATTAATGAAATAGCAATTCAAGTTAAATACCGCAGATATATTATTTACATTATAATAAAAATAAAGTGTAGAGAGATATTACTAATTTCAATTTTGTCCTAGAAGCACTTCCTTCTCTGATGCTTTCTTGCAAACAATTTTAAACGCCATAGCCATTGAATCGATCTATTCAAAATCCACTAGTATATAATCCTTGTAAATGGTAACGAACTTTCAAAACGCATTTACCCGTAGGAGTGAGTGTGCGCGGGCAACAACCGGCCGTCATTACGTCTCGCAACAGGCAACAAAGCCGATATTGATACCTCGCGGCAAACCAACGTTATAGCAATAATCCACTCTCGACCTAGCTATTTCCTGAAATTCAAAACCCGATGTGCGTACCTACTACGAATGTCACGACTGCCCGTGTTATATCACTTCCTCGCAAACGCCAAATCCTCGAGTATATATCCGAAGGCGGCTCGCGACATTAGATCGGCAAGCGCGATTCAATTTTCGATTAACGTACGCGGAGTGTGCATTGCAGTCCAAGGCTGTTTGGGAGCCGGAACTTCCGATTCGTGTGGGCGCGGTTCACGCTCTCACGTTTCGTTTTCACGGCAGCGAGCGGGAACGCAGCCGGGCATTATGTAGGTCTGAGCGCGGCGAGCGGGTTCAGCGATCCGCGAAACACTCTCACTCTCGCGCGAAAAGTCGCTCTCTCGCGTGTGCCGAGCGCTAGAGCATAAATGCGCTCACCAGCAACTTTATTTATGCCCTCGCGAACGAGAGAGAGAGGTGAGCACAATCGAGCCCGTGCTCCTTGGTTTGCTAGCCAGTCGATAGCCGCGATGGATTTTGACGTTGGAATGCTAAGCATAGAATGCACAAGGAATGTATGGGAAGTGACGGCTTCGTTTTGTGTCAAGTTCGATCGATTATTTATACTTAGGGGCGAATTATCGTGACTGTGCTAGATTATTCGTGGAGTTTGAATGTTCTATAACTTGAAAGAATAATTTAATCAAAGTTTTCATTCAAGTTTTTTTTTTTCATTCAATTGCTTGAAAATAATTTGCGTGTATTCAAGTGAATGTTAGAAACTTGTGTTCACATCATTCAAAGAAAGACAGACAATTCTAGCTAAACATATGATTGCATTTATATTGCAATTTTTTAAAATATTCAATTATTTAAAATAGTTTACAATTTTTCGTTTTTATTTTCTGGTACACGGAAATATGTTGGTGGTAAAGCGAAGCTTTACGCACATTATGTGTGAAATTCAACTTTGCGCACTGAAAACGATGCGAATCGACGTACTTTACGTATACTATGCAACAACGTTGGTTTTCGCATTATGAATACGTAATGGAATAATTTCATAGATTAACTTAACTATTTCTTCGTTATTAGTTCAGGACTATATCTCAGTTTTCTAATGAAGCAGTGGATAAATATCATTCGAAAAAGTCAAATGCTTTATTCAAAAGGCTAATTAGTATAGAATCTATTGGAGAAAACACAATCATGGTGTATCGAGTTAAAGACTAAATAAAATCACTCAAAGAAACTTGTTCATGAAATGAAAAATTATTCACTCTCGTAAGTGCATAATAAGTAAATTTATTTCAAAGTTGTAATAGTATAAGCTAATTAGCGATTGTTTGGTCATTGCTATTTTCAAGATCGAAATATTTTGAACCGAACGGGAGCGAATAATATCAACCTACGTCATTATGTCGCAGACTGTGTACATTGTGTGAGTTGGCAGGCAAGAAGTAGGCGTATGTCCTGGCAACATATAAAAGCAGAAACGTGTCGTGAGTGCGTAACATATCGGCTATCGCATGCCATTTTCTTCGTAGCGCCATATTATATAGAGGACAACGTGGCGGCAGCGGTTTATTTGAGCTCACATGATATCGGTAGTCAATCGTCATGGTGAGAGATGAATAGAAGTGGATTTTTATGGTCGTTGGGTAACCGACAGGCGTGTACGCTTGATTCCTACGTCGCCAAAGTATTGGCGATTTCCAGGCTCGCGCTGTTAATTACTCTTGCGAAAATTAATGACGGCGTTTGACGCTGTAAACGCTTTTTTGCTTGCTAATAACTGTATTACGTGTATATAATGTAACGACGCATTGTGGAGCGTACACACAAGCACTGAATAGTCTTAATTGTGCATTCTCGCTCTTGGAAAGTTCGACGCAAGACCTCATTTATCTTTGTGGAACAATGAAATTTCCTCTAACAAGGCATTATGCACTCATATTTCCGAATGGTTTATTACGATTTTTCGTCATGAGAACGGTGCCCACGAAGAGATCTATTATACAGCACATACTTTATTAACTTTAGAGAAATTATAATGATTGTTAAGGCGTTCCGAAAACTTTTAATTTTTCTTCTTAAAATGGTCTGCAATAAATAAATTTCAACTATTAGCTATATGCTTTATTTTTTATATATAAAATGTACTGAGAATAGTATATTACGCACCTCGTGAGGAAAAAGCTTACACAGTCCATAGCTCATGTAAATTGCATACACGAAAAATATCAGAAATGTCAGGATTATGGAAAAACTTAACGGAAGTAAATTAAAATTTTCAATAGTGTAATTTAGAATCAGGCTACGACCTTACTGTTATTGAAATAAAAAATCTCCGTTCTTTATCCGATTAAGAAGGAACGACTAAATTAGATTTATTATAGGAGGGGCAGGAGCCAACGGTAATTTTTCTTTTTCTCTGTCCGAGGAGATCTGACTAATGAGTCTGTTTCAAGCTTTCGCTTCATATGATTAAAACATGTGTCGATATTGAGAGAGGTTATGAATTAGGATGTACTAAAGTATATCCGTACGTAAGATGTGGATGAGATGAGAGAATGAAAATGATTGTTGAATGCTCTGTACTTAATACAGTTGTCTAATCATTAAATTAATAAGAAAAAGCAAAAATTCTAATACCTGATTGTCTTGTAGGTGATTCCAGCATGCCTGCTGGTTCTTGCCGAAGCACGAAGAGTCCAGCTGCGGCCCCGCGTCCAGGAGCCTCAAGCCTACTACGAGGAAGACGAGGAGGCACAGCCTGCAGAGGAAGATTATTCCTCTCAAGTAGCCTATCAGCCACGTACAAGGGCACTTCCCTCACCACGATCAAAGGATACTTTGGCTAATAACAAGCCTCCTCCAGTGCAGACCATTCGTAATTATAACAAGGTCAACGATGATGGCTCATTCACATTTGGCTACGAAGCGGCGGATGGATCCTTCAAAGAGGAAACCCGAGGCACTGACTGTGTAGTACGTGGCAAGTATGGATACGTCGATCCTGATGGTAACAAACGTGAGTTTACCTACGTATCCGGAAACCCCTGTGACCCCAATGCTCCTAAAGACGACGATGATGACGAACGAGCTCAGAAGCAGGAACCCGATGACGTCTCTGGACCCGCAAACTACCCATCGGTGAGGCCAGTAGCTCGCCCAACTCCACGACCCAATTACCCGACGACGACCCAGAGGGCGCCCACCACCTACTTCCAGACGGAATACCAGCTTGACGACGACGCCAGCCAGGAGCTCGAAGAAGAAAGCCCCAAGCCCCAGCAGCTCCGTCCCTCGGCTTTTAGACGTCCCCAGTATGCTAGCGTAGCTGCCGAACCCTCATCCCAGATTTACCAACCCGCACCCACGACTAGTCCAACGCTTTACCGCCTCGCTTCGTCTGCGTCCGTACCTCGCTATAATTCGCCCTCAACCCCTGCGCCCGTTCGCCAGTCCACCGTCTCCTCCACCTACTACCAACCCATTGAAACCAGTACCCGCGCTGCGATAACCCGTGCTCGTCCCCAATCCGTTGCCATCACCCCTCGGCCACACATTGCTCAGGTGGCAGCCCAGTACGTTTCTCCCAGCAGCACCGAAAGACCCGGCGTCGTGTTCGCGCCTCGCACGATCACACCCGTGCATTCGACTACCACGGCCACGCCGCCAAGCCAGCACCTAGACTTCGCTGCCGAGCTCGAGCGCTACGTCAACTCTGTAGGCAGCCCCAGCCCTAGGCCCCAGGTCGTCCAGTCACCAAAGTACGTCAAAGCAGCTGCCGCCCCAGCCCCATCCCAGGCCTCCAGGCCCGACCCAATCTACCAATCCGAGTTGGTATACGATCCCGCGACTGGTCAGTACAACACTCAGCTCTATCAGACCTTGCCACAAACACTTGGCGATTTCAGCCTGAGTCACAAACTCCAACCATTCGTAGCCACCCAGCAGCAGCCGCTTGTTGGTCTTCAACAAAGCCCGATCTACCGACAGGCCGCCTCAGTGCCTCAGCCCGCCCAGCAACAAGCGCCCAGACAGCCAGCCCAGCCTCAAGAGGCCATTTATAGGAAGCAGCAGCAACAACTGCTGCAGCAGTCCCAGCAGCTCTACGCGCAGCAACAACGCCGTCAACAGCAACCTGCGCCCCAGTCCGGCCATCAGAGGATTCAGCTTCTTCAGGATCCCCAGAAGGATTCCCAGAACTTCTACTACATCGCGGCTCAGTCGCCCCAGCAAAGCTCTGCTGGACTTTCTATCGGTCAGATCGATCAGTTCCTCCGTAACAACCCCAACTTCTGAGTATAATCTATGTGGGGTGTCATCGAGTCACTCTATCGAGCTCCGCTAGCCTGCCTCTTTTCACCTATCGCCCCCCCCCTTCCCCAGATACTCCTGATCATATCTTAGATCAGCTCGATTAACATCATGATCAGCGCAACTGAATGCTGAACCCGTCGGCGTTTGCGCTTTCCTCTTTGGCCTATTTATTCTGACGATTTAAAGGGGACCAACGAACCGGCGAATATTTATGACTCTATCACTGGCTTCACGCGCCCATAGATAAATGCTAAACCGATAGGTGCTGCGAGCTTTCATAACGGAGATAATGATATCATACTATTAGCAACAATGTAACCTGCGTTAGTCAATGCTTACATTGTTCTACGAGCAAAATAGCTTTTCAATACAAAATTTTTATTCTGAAGCATAGTGGAAAAAGTTTTTCCAGCTTGACAGTTTCATGTTCGTTAATTATCATAATCATTGGAGTTTACTTTATTTTTATATAATGCAATTTTAATTCTGCAAAAACAATTAAATCTAAGAAATTTAAATTACGTATTCACTTTCATCTATTACCTATGATGGTAAATTCTACATAAAAAGATTTTGAAGTTAATGCATTCATGCTCCACGCCTATTATATCCGATTGTACGTTCTTTCTCTATTGTGTCTTCTGGTCTACGGTGCTATCAACAGAGTGATCACTATTTTAATCCTAAACATAGAATCTCTTATCTACAGTGAAAAGCAAAATAAACTTTCTGCGTACGTATACGCACATACACTGTCGCGCTACAAAACAGGACTCACGCGACCGGAGTGCTAATGCATAAGAGAGCGATGAAAATTTTCGAATGCATAAGCCGCAGTCCGAACTTTCGATCTCTGACTCTCTCAAGCGCCTACGCGACACTGCCGTAGATCTGAAGTGGCGTGAAAAGTGAAATTCGAGCCACACGCACGCGCTAATGTCACCAACGAATGCCGGGAACTTGTAAAAATTAACGTGATACCGTTCGCATGTTGTTTAAATGGCAACTCGTGATTCGACTCACGAATTGCTCAGAGAACACCAAGTGAACGCTAACTTCATTCCTTTTTCTAATTATCACCTTTATTGTTGTTTCTTTTTTGCGGAATATCTTAGTAATCACATCATATATTTTATCCAGATCTTAGAGCTTTTAAAAATACATTTGTTAATAGTTGCGAAGGAAAAATTTATCTTGAAAATATTTAAATAAACATAAATATGTATTGCCGTATAGAGTATTCACACTACGAAATTCATTGGCGATTTCTAATCGAGCATTCCCTTCATAATCATGGAAAGTGACTTCATTCACTGAAGTAGTTAACTTAAATTTCTTCAAATCTTGTGGCTTTGCTAAGGTAAAATAAAGAATTCAACCAAACAAAATGATCAGAGTGTGGGAAATTCTCGTTTCTAGTAAATAGCAAATGAATAAAAATATCACTAAAAGTGAAACCATTTCGGCGAACCGATAAATAGATTAATCACCCTCAGTATTTCTACTTCCCTCTATGCCCCTTTCTCGCAGTCTCTCTCTCTCTCTCTCTCTCTCTCTCTCTCTCTCTCTTCTTGTACATTTTAGTGCACTCTCTCTTAAATCCACGATTGGAATTTAGTATGGATGAAAGTACATAAAGATACTAGTGCGATGTAATCATCAAGGATCAATTACCATGACAAAATTCCTCATTGAGTTCGATCGGTTGACTGTTAGACCTGTATTTCATAATTCATTATACATTCTGATATGTTTTGCCTTTATAGATTATCAGATATTTGATTTTTTGGTATACGGCTCCGCATGCAAAAACGGTCACACGGTTGTGTTTGGTCAAAATTGGAGGGAATGAACTTATTCGATTGCGAGTCAAAGGATAGATTGTGTATATTGCATAAATATGCGTGTTTCACGATTGATTAGATGAACAATGAAATATATAACTATTGAGAAAGTCATAGCATCAAACCGATACTTCTAATAGAGTGTACTACCTATAACGAAACATTTAAGCACTCGTTTGAAGTTGTAGCGATTTTCCGTGGGTTTACTGCGCATTAATAGCAACTTTTTATTTTCGGCAAAGAAATATCTGGCATATAGTCTTGCAACGGTTACCGTAATCAATAGCTATCATCAAAACAAACACTGGAATACGCAGTTAACCAGAAAAGTGTTAAGAAATGTCGTACGGGGATTCGATGATCCGAAACCATAAAAACGCAAAAAGCATTTTTAAGCATGCTCTACATGCGTTTTCGGAACCGCAATGTTGTAATCGCACTGTAGCTAACAAAAAGTTATCTCCGTGTTCTTTTGAAAGTCTTTGGTTCCCTAACTTCTAATGAACTAGACGGCAGGTATACTCCCGGAGAGAGTGAAATTTCGCGGCGCTTTGATAAAAAGTGATGTGAAGAATGATGGAGAATCCCAAACGAAAAACGAGAAACCATCACGTAAACTTTGTGACTATCGCCGACCAGCCTGAGATAGGGATCCATTTTGCATCTGTGTAAAAATCAGTGACGATTCGGAAAGTATGCACATAACTCGGAAACATCACGCGGAATTACCAACCTTTTAATTCGTTTTATCAAACGCGTGCGCGCGAAAATCGATGCGAGTATAAAGATTTGATCATGCAGTTGTTACATAAAACCACACAGGCCGAAGTGAGTTTATTCGATATGTAAAGCGCGTATAACTGTACGTTCGCATGTGTATATCCATGTGTATGCTTGGTACATCTTGTGTAAAACCTTGTAGTTATTCTGAATTTAATAAAAATAAAAACGCGTATGTACAAAAGCACTGATAAATGAGCATAATGAAAAAACTTACGTTTTTCACGAAATGAAAATATCGAAGCGGAATTGCATGATTATAATGAAAATTTACGATTTTATCAAGAGAGGTTGAATGAAAATTACGGTAGTCAATTGCTTTCTTCTTATCTTTTTCCATTGAAAAATTAAAATTTGTTTGAATAACTTAGAAATCATCATTCGTGAGTAATGATGTTCAATACGGCAAACAGATGTGAATATACCTATCTCGATTCCCTTTAAATTCGCATCGAAAGGGGTATAAAAGTGTTACTTCATAATCTCAGTTTTTCGTATAAAATCTTTTCGGATACCATCGTATCTTCAGTTAATAATGCTCGCAGGTCACGGTGTAACACGTTCTATTACCGACCTCAAACGTTCGAAAAACCATTTCTCGGCATGTATGCATATGTGCTCACTCTTACACTGGCGACAGAGACAGAGACAAGTTAAAAGTACGCGTGCGCACTTTACTTTCATTGGTCCGCATTATGCCAGCGAAACCCAGCGAAGCGGCATTCTATAACGGTCGGTTGCTGATGTATACATGTACGCGAGGTGGTGGTTTCGCTTTCACGTGCACGCTCATGTGCGTACGTGTACGTGTGAGAAACCACAAACCCCAGAGATTTTCTTTCTATAACAAGGAAGAGAAAAATCGCTGGTATTGTACGGAAAAATTGCCACGATTTGCAGTGACATTCGAATTTCCCATTTGGACATCACATCATTTAATTATGTAAATTACACATGTAAAAAGGAAATTGAATTACGTTCAAGCTAGAAAAAGGGAACTTTGTGGTAAATTTACATCGAGGAAATAATTTATTGATATTCAATGGAAATATCAAATTGAATAGAGAGCAGCTTTGTGAATTCAATTTTCTTAGTTCGTGATGAAATGTAATGGTCTAAAGCTATGTTGTAATATGTTTGATATATAAGAAATTTTAATAATCAATTGATTTTAAATAATGCATAAAATGTATTTATGTAGTATTTGTTACAAGTAAACTTTGTAATTCTTTTTATCCACTTTGTAATTATTATGTTGTGATATTACATAAATATGATTTTACAATTAATTATCAATGATGCTTTAAATAATGTACAATTCTATCATATTGCAACTATGAAATTAGTTAATGTTCACATATCCTTGCAAATAGTGGCAAATAGAAGAAGAACGTACAGAAGCTTTTTCCATGACTTATATATAAGCACACCATCCAGCATCCCTCGAGAATCTATTACACTTGTACACTTTATTTATATACATATGCGTACTTATATATTATATATGAAAGCGATTGGCGATGTAATCGGAGATTGTGGATTATTTTCTCATAACTACGTTTTATTTTATGTATTTTTAAGCATAATCTATGGTCTGACAAAATTATCAAAATTATGAATTCTTCTTTTTTAATATTAGTTTGTAAATGAGAGAAAGTAAGACGTCGGATATTATTGAAAATCATCTGTATACATGAGTCAATGCTTTGTATTGCGACGTCAACATATCGGTGATCGTTGTAATAGTGAAGAGGATGGAATTATTAAGTTTTATTTTTATTTTTTTAATTAATTTTTAATATTATTATTATTCTTATTGTATACAGCTCAACATCTTTTGAGTAGTACGTATATTTAACTTATAATTTTATTCGACTTACGATGATCCATTTTGTACATATAAATATATATATATATTATTGTATTTTATATTTAAGATGTAACTCTATTTTCAAGAGAGGAAAACTGAGAATGTACGAGGAAAGAAAACTATCGCCTTTTACTACTTAAATATTAATGGATAATTGAGATTACTTCGTTATAGTTATTTTTATACTGTTTGTAAGTTTACAATCGCAAAATAAAGAAGAAAGAAAAATACGTTGCAATGAGTGTTATGATCAATGCCTTTATTATATATAACTAACACCTGCTAACCCTATGGCAGTACAACATTTTAACAATCTTAACAGAGTATTTCTTTATTAATTATCGTAAAGGATAAAAATAGTTCCATTATAATCCAAAGTACCTATATAAATGTATCTCCATGTGCACGGGTGTACATGTCATGTAGCGGAGTGTAAATGCATGTGCATGTATCTACTACATCTCAATATTCACGCTTAAATCAATGAAATTTAATTTGCAATGTCTGGAATTTATTATGCTTAGAAGTTCGCGAGATCAGCTTTCTCTTATTGTCAGACTTATCATTGTTACATAATTCTTGGATTCTTAAAATTATTGTTACCTAAAATGTGATCTTAGAAGTTTTTTTGAGAAATAAAAGTAATATTATTCGTATTTATTAATTTTTTATATTTTAGTAAATTTTTATAAGAATATGAGATCTTATATGAGGAAATCCATGAAACTTTTGACTTCTTCATGACCTTCAAGTTTCCACGCGTTCAAAAAATGTTTTTTATAAGAAGATAGTGTGTAAATGAGGGTTCCTTATATACTTTCTGATCAAACATTATATATATGTTTATTACGTGTAATCATTTTACATCATATTTTAGCTTCAAGATATCACACAAATTATAGGATAAATTATAATATTAAATTTATTACTTACAGAAAAAAACGATTTTTGATGCACCAATGTTGTTTCTTAAAGTTACTTTTTAAAAAGCCCTATTGAATCCCGTTGGTTTTATAGATGCGAAATTTTTAGATAAATCTATTTCAGTCGAAAGTGTGAATAATCTATGCGCCACTCCTTTCGAAATAGTATATTACACACCTAGGGAGGACAAAAATTGGGCTGCCCAATTTTTCTCCCGTGGTGCGTATACTATTTTTTCAAAAGTGCCACATTCGATTCCGGCTAAAAAACGCGAATATCGTATTTTCGGCCCGGGTATGGTGATAAATAGTATACACTCCACGGGGTCAAATTGGACTGTCCAAGTTTTTTCCTCCCTTGGTGCGTAATATATACAGAATATGTACGCACACCTAGGGAGTAAAAGTAAAGAATGTCTCAGATCACAGGTAAATTATCAGCCGAGCCGAAGGCAGTCATGGGCGTAGCAAGGCAGTAAATTATACTTCCCACTCCTTTGTTTATCTATATATAGATATATAATTCTTATAAAAAACAACCGTCCACCATAACACTTTAAATCCCAATACATATTAATTTAAATCAATCAATAAATATTAAAACATGTTCCATCTCCGTCCTTCACACAAAATTTCTCATTTTCCATTTATTCTTCCATTGTCGTTATTTTAATATGCAAATCTTTACGATTTTGATTAAAGTTTCCGCAATGAGCGCAACGAGTAGAGTGTTATACATATATGGGGTAAGTTTCCACGCATGGCAAATTAGATGGTGTAATGGACAGAAAAAAATGAAAAGAAAGAGACGGAACATCAGAATGCCAGAGTACTGAGCAGGTTTGTTATGATGCCGCACTTACGTGAAAAGTCAGTGACTGTATATGTACATGACGGTTTTACTTCTATTAAGGAAAAGTAGTTTTCAAATACTTAGCATTCTTGTTCTAGTTGTGGCAGCGAGACGGGGATCTACCCGATAATATTTATGTAGCATAATATGTGACATAAGAATTTTATAATGTAATCATGTTTGCTTTCAGGTTAATTAGCTTTAAGGAGAGAGCGTGGACTTTACTTATGTCAAAGTCTTAGATCATACCGTAACAGTAAACAAATAAGGTAAGGAATTCTAACTACCTATATGGAATAAATGTATTTTATCTACTTATAATAACGTAGAGCAAAAGAAATGATAATAATGAGTTAGATATTTAATTAAGGGGTCCAGCCATGGTTAAAGCTGAAAAAATAACAATAAATATTTTGATCAATAGTAAATTCTAGGTATAATCATTAAATTAGAATTTTTTTCCACTTATAAGTAGTATTATTACCTACAATTTACGCCTGTAGTTAGCTGATAATATACATCTGGCTCTTGCATGTATTTTATTGAAGTTTGAACCCTGATTTATTGGATGTCGCCGGGTTACTTTTCAACGACTGAATGAAATGACTTGAAATTTCAGGTAAATCTTTGTTTTTACATAAGTCACTACTTTTGTTTATTACTTTTCCTTAAAACTCATTTTTAATATTTACTTTTCATGAAAAATCTCATTTTTTAATATATTTTATCAAAATTCTGCAATTTTCTTTTTTTTCTTTTTTTCTAAAGCTTTTTTTGGAAAAGTAGCAAACAATATCCCTAACTAATGTGAAAAAATGCTCACCTAAAATTTCAAGTCATTTCATTCAGTCGTTGAAAAGTAAACCTGCGGCAATGACCCTGTAAACACAAAAAAAACGAAGTTATTTAGAAATCCAATTTGAAGCTTGAGTTTCTTACAACTTTGTATGCCTTTGAGAACTACGTACCAAATTTTTGTTCACTACCCTATATAATTTACTTTGATGAGTTATTAAGGTACGAACACTCATCATTTTATGTCCTATAACGGCGAGATTTAGTTACGTGGGCAGCAATTAAATACTCCCATTATATTTCGGTTTAGACAAATAATTAAAAATAATTTGCTACATAAAGCAAATATAAAAATGACTAAAAGTAGTAGGCAGAATAAACTTTGATTTAAAAAATATCGTAATGCAGAAGGCATATTACGACATACTGAGTCAGACACTGTAAAATTAATGTTCAATAATACGCACCCTAGCAGTGCCTCTCGAGGCGAACATTTATATGAATTAAATATTACAATAAATGATATAATAATTACGCTCGGCAGCTTACCAAGTCGGAGAGGAGCAAGTTCCGACGGGAGGAGTCATCTAGATTTGAACACAACACAAACATGCAAAAACATTAAGGAAATAATCACAATTCGATATTTAAATAATATTGAGTCTTTAATACTATAGGCAATAAGGAAATAAAATTTACAATCTGACTTTCTAGGTAATAAATAATTAAATCGTTATTAAAATAAATATCAGTTGAATTTTCATAAAAGATAATTTTGAATTAGTAATTACATACAATTAATCAAAGTAAATATATTAAGGAGCACAGGAGTGGCAAGGTTAATGTTACCTATCTTGTCTTTCTGTTGTCTATTTCACCTCTCTCTCCTCTCTTCTGGCGTAAGCACTTCATCAATAATGAAAATCCCTTCCTTGAAGTTGACCTCGTTCTTCTGCAGTATGAATCTTTTAAGGGATTCTTCTTCAAATGTAAACCACTGCATTCTTTTTGCTGTTCCTTTGATGTAGGCTGTTTTGAAGTTTATCTTTCCGTTGCCCAACCAACTCTGCAGCCACCTCCCAATGGCCATGCCGTTGAATCTGGGGCCCCACTTCATTATCACAGTCCTGCTTTTGTCTATCTGTTCACTTCTGATTGCTTGACTCTCTCTTCTCTTCTCTTGCTCTTTCTCCAGATCTGCTACTCGCCTCTCTAACATTGCGTTTTTCTTTTTCACGTCTTCTATCACGTATTCAATCTCTTCTTGTAGTTTGGATGCAACCACCTTCCATCTTGCAATCTTTTCTTCCTGCTTTTTTGCCTTTTTTCTTCTAATTTCTCTACTATTTCAGCTACTTTCCTCTCCAAATTTTCTGTTTTCTCTCTCCTGCTTTCTCTTTTTCTTTCTTCCTTTCACTATCACTTGCGTTCTCTTGTCACGCCACGTTTTTGTGATACTCTCAATCTCTTTCCCTCTCCGCTTGGCTCTTTCCTCTCTTTCGTTTTGTCCTCTCGTGCTGCCTTTAGGGTCGTAACAACTCTTCTATTTTCTATCTTTGTACCTTGTCTTTTCTTAGGTCCTTGTTTCTCTTCCCTCTTCTTCTGCACGCCGTCTCTTCTTCCCTTCCTTTCTCTTCCTCTTCCATCTTATGCTTTGAAAAATGTGTAAGTTTTCCTCACCTTATTTTAATATGTATTTTCAGCTTCGGCTACTATCTCCCATGTACCTGGATTTTTCAAAAATATGTTGTAGCGTCTCTGGTTCTTCTTTACACATCCTGCACAGTTTTTCTTCTTTCTTCAGCCAATATTCATTAGGTTTCGCATCCTAATCTGAACCTGCCTACCACTTCTTTTCGTCTTTTTTTTTCTTTTCCTCTTCTATCTGATATTTCGGCCTTGTCTCTTCTCTTATTATTCTTCTTACTTCTATCGCGTATGTAGATCTCTCTATTTCCTCTTTTCTTTCTATATCTTTACTTCTTTCTTCCGATTCCGACCATAGTGGCTTTTCCTCTTCCATGTTCCCCATCAACTTCTCCACCGACTATCCTCTTTTTCTTAGATATTCCTCCTTTTTCTTGTTGTTCTGCTTCTCTCTTCCTTTCTTCTTCATGCTTTCCTTATACTTATTTAGCAGTTCCTCTTTCGCTGTCCAAAGTTTTTTTTCGTACGTTACCTCCGCTTTCCCCATTCTGACTGGCAGCCTATCTCTTATTGTTTCTTCCCCTAGTGTGTGACTTGGTGTCGTCTTATTCGCATTAAAAATCCATTTAAAATATTTTTCTGGCACCCTTTCTATGTCCTTCCATGTGTTCTATCCCCAGATTTCTGCTCCATATCTTATTATGCTACTTACTTATCATGACATCAAAGAGTCTCATCCTTCTTTTCCATTTTTCCTTGAAAAATCTTTCTCCCATACTCCAAATCCTCCGTAGTTCTGCGTTCGCTTTTCTTGCAATGTTTGGGAATTACGTAAGATCTAAGCTTTCCACGGTCGCGCGCGGATGCTGATTATAGCTGACAAGGAGAGTCCGAGGCCTTTGGTTAACGGATTTTCCCGGGCATTGGAGATTCGATTTCTGGTATCTAAAAATGAAGCCCATTGCCCTCATTTTCCTCTAATGGACCCTTTCTCTTAATATATGGGCAATATCATCTCAAATGTCCTCGATTTCGTTAAAAAATGATGTCTCTTCTATTGTCACTTTGGCAGTATTTAAGAT
>UXGD01001895.1:0-30225 GCA_900474315.1 Torymus auratus
AGTATATTGCAGATGTCTTGAAATTTAAATATAATCTAACTGAAAGTTAGGTATGTAACTGAAATTTAATAACAATGCAACTAAAAACAAATTTACTGAATTTTAAGAATAATGTAACTGAACGCAATTTAATATATACATACAGGTTTAATATAAAAATAATCAAATTTCGGCACAAATATAAATAAATGCCAAATTTGAAATTTGATTTTTCTCACCATACAATATGACCAGAGCCTAGTTTGCATGCTGCCGCTAGGCGGCACACCCTCTCCCTGTGGCCTCACGTACCTAAATAAGCTGGCCCAAGGGGATATAGGAGTGCATCACTAACCAACCCGCCAGCCTTCATCACTCGAACATTTCGTTAAAGGTGACCATCACCCCCTTTTTATGCTAATTTTCGTCTTTCCTTCTATTTTCTGTTATTATGATTATTTCAGTAAATTATTACAATTAGAAAACTTTATTTTCAAGATAAGACAAGATTCTGTACATTCTTGACACTACAATCTTAATATTATATTGAAAACTGTATATTAATATTGTATCGAGTATTTTCTTAAATATTCAGGCAAGACAATACAATATCAAGATTGATCTTGCTAAATCGTGCCCTAAAAGCCCTAAATAACATGATATTATATGTGTTATGTCTATTATTGATTACAAATAATACAGAATATACTACCCCTTTGTACCACAGACTGTGTAAACTTTATTATTCTGCTTATTTTTTCATCAAATCGAATCGCAATTCGTTACTGTTTTAGGCAATTGTGCCTGTATTGAAATCAAAATAAATAAATAGATAAATAAATAAATCATAAGATGAACTACAAACGCATAATAGTTATCGAATGAACTCGTACACCCACACGACGCAAAATCGACATTGCATCGTTAAACTTTTCGCACGAGCATACATACGCACCAGTCACCCCACCGCTACCAAGGGCAGCAAAAAACTGCGATACGCACCGCACCCACTTAATATTTATAAAATTCAGCGATATAAAAAGGAGGAAACAATACCAGCCGCGTTCAGCATTTTTACGATTACGACGAAAGATTTTTCTTCTTCTACACCACCCTCTCCGCATATATCGCGCTTGGACCCGGGCCTTCGCTTCGCACGCTGAATCACGCTATATTTAGCGAGGCGGTGCACGTCGCAAGTTTCAAATCGGATAGCGAACGCTGTCGCTTGCGAGAGAGAAAACGCTTAAGCCACGCTCGCGCGCGCGCGCGGAGATTCATGAAAGTGGCTCGGCGAACTATATATATCGCATTGCTCACAAAGCAACTTCCGCCCCGGGGTTTTACGAGCCTTTCCTTCCCTTCGTCCTGGTGTCATCTTCTCTCTCTCTCTCCCCCCTCGCTCTCCCCCTCCGCTGTTTTATCCTTGCGAGTGCGCGCGCGGACGCGCCATTCCCCCGGCTCTCTCTCTATCTTCCCTCTCTCGCGTCGTCGGCCATATAACTGATGCAAATCCCGCCAGGCAGGCAGGCAGCCCCGTGTGCGCGGGTTGCGATCAACGCCTGGCCATTAAAAATTGCAGTTATCAAATTTTTACAGCCACGCTCTTATATAAATTAAATCAGGTTCCACGGCGGCGGTGGTGGCGTCAGGGCGGCACTTCTCTCTTTTTCCTGCGCTGCTGCCGCCGCCGACGTCTTCACGGGATGGGAGCTCTAGCGTAGCGAGCTGATGCTGGGAGGAGAAAGAGAGAGAGAAAATAAAAGTAAATGGCGAAATGCTAAAATCTACCGTTACTGTCATTCCCCGCTGATAACGATCGTCGTGCAGTAAATTAAGATCTTTTTTTTCAAAGAATTAGATAGAGTATAATATACATGTGCTATGTTATATAGCGCTAACTTTATACGGGTAGGAATATATGTGCGTAGTTTATATTTCAATGACTTAGTAACTGATATTATAGCGTTGTATTATGCATGCATGATGGTGGCAATTTAAAATAGATTTTTAAATTCGTTTAAACTTATTCGTTATGCAACATAGTTTTGCATGTAATTTTGTATGCTAAATCTCTTGCCCAACGGGTACATGAAAGTAATTTTCAATTTATATATCAAAGCCATACAAGGTATACTTGCAACAAAGTAATCTAATGTATTGCCTAGAGAAAAAGTATATCACTATCGATTATACTCGTTACACAAAGCACGCGCGTAGCACTACTTTACACCTCTCTCAGCCTCGTTCGTACATTTACCGATTGATTTACGCTTTCTCATTAAACCTCATCACAATCGCAGCTCGTGTTATAGATTTTAACACGCAGCCACTACGAGTCTCTCCACGCTTCACACTTTGTATATGAGCAAAATTGAGAGTCGAACCCATAAATTGAGCGCCCTTTAAAAAGCACGATGCATTGTACACACCATAATACCTATATACGATTCTCTAAATAGATACTTCGCAGTAGACTGCCTCCCAATGAGCACTTAAGGCTACCTTTTATCGATGATGAAATCCGCGAGAGCACAATGTGACATAGTAGTACAAAGTCTCGCGAGAGGACCGAGGCGCGCGCGCACAATGCGAAAAAAGTGTGTGCATGCATGCGACGTGTGGCAATCAATTCTCCGACACAACTATATTTACGGCTCGTAATGCGACAACCGCGTACACACCGAGGCATTTAGTCATTCACGTCATTCGTCCGCGACGAATCTCACACAGAGAGAGAGAGGACGAATATAAGCATGAGAGAAGTGGTGGAGAGAAAAGAGAAAGAGAGAAACGAACGCAGCTCTCGCGCGGATGACGGCTCGTAAACTTCAAAATTGAGTAAGCGTCGTCGTCGTCGTCTCTCCTTCGCCACCCTCCGAAATCAGATTCAAGACACGCGCGATTGTAAAAGGAGAGAAAAAGTTATAACCTCGGAGAGGAGAGAGAGTGAGAGACAAGATTTATCGTCACTCCTAAGCCTCTACCTGCGCGTACACACGCTTTTTTACATGTACAAGCAACTTTTTTTTCGTCCTCCTCACTCGCCATGACCATCGTCATATGTGAAAAATGTCTTCCCCCTCGTGAGAGCGCAGTATAGAGAGAAGAACCAGCACACAGAAACGGGATGACGCGGTCCAGAGGCGTCCCCGGAAAGCTACCCTCGCGCGCATCGGCCATTTCTCGAGCGCACATGGCCGTCGTCCGAGTGTACAACACACACATATCTGATCCCCGCCCCCTCTGAAAAAGCTCTCTCTCTCTCTCTCGCTTCAACGGCGTCCATATCTACCCTTGTTGACTTTCAAAGTGGATCCGCCGTTATAACGCTCCTCTCCGCTATGAGTATAAGTCCCCCCTTGGCCGAGGAAAATTGTACGCGCTTGGGCAGCGCGACGAAAGGGCGCATGTGTCCCTCCCTTTCTCGTTCTCATGAATCGCAAGACAAATCGCGCTCGCTACGTCTATATCAGGGCCTAATTGGCGTCCGAGAGAGAGAAATGGGGGATGGAGTAGACGAAGAGAGAGAAAGGGAGGGAGAGAGAGGATGTCATCTCTCGGGATCGCGCAGGGCGTATATTTCAAGTTATAACTATAAAAGCGGCCGTCGAGCATAATAAAGCCGAGCCGTTAATGGTATCGCTAATAGAATCATGGTGTATATACGCGTCGCCTCGAGATGTGCGAGCGAGCGAGTTCTGGCTAGATGAGTTTCATCTCAGTGAGGAGAGAGAGAGAGAGAGAGGCTTTCGCTCTTTTCGTCCGGGTATGCAGAGATGCGTATATATTATTATTATTATATGCTATGGGTGTGTATCTCTCGGGCGGTCTTGAATATAAATTGAAAAATTCTATCGCGTACATATACTTGCGGCGATATATTTCAGCGCCTTATCTGGCTCCGCGAGACCGTAAACGTCATGCAAATGTCGTTTTAACACTTTCGCACGAAAGTTGCTCTCGCGTGATGCGTGTCTGTATGTGTGTATGGGTAACGAGTGAAGAAAGGGCGCTGAAGGAGGAGTCTTGAGGAACAAAGTCGAGAGTAGTTCTGGCTTTTGTGCAGCTTTTATTTTGTTACAGAAAGAATGTTTGTCTACGCCCAATGGGAGAATACAATGATTTTGGTACAGGACAAATGAAGATATGATAGTTATTGAGGCTATAAATGCGGGACACAATAATAAAACGTGTGCTATATCTCACCTAAAAAACGGTATGTTGTAAGAAAAAAGTTTGTTAGAATAAACTCTTTTACTATTTTACGTGAGTATATTACGGCTTTTTTGTCCGTAAAATTAAGAAAGCTAAAAAAAGTTTCAAACTTTTAGGTATTAAACAAATTTTACTTCCCGTTACAGAATGGTGAAACTTTAAGATGTAAAAGCAACTTTGAAGTAATAAGAAGTTTTCTTCATAGTATATACACGCGTATAATGTTATCTGTAAAAGTATGATATTAAAACAATATTATGAATTGCCGCTAAAATAAATAAAATATTGCTTTTTTAAATCTAAAATTGTTTATCAAATTATTATTTGACAATTATTCATTTTGAGATTATGAACGACTTTTTTAAAAGCTAATTCCTGTATTCTCAAGGGTCTTTCGAGATATGCATCTTTTACTAAAACTTCAAAGCACTTTTTCAAATTATACTTTTGCGTGACACATGAACGTCCATTTTCCAAACAGCTGATATCTTCATGCAAGTCAAATTTGTGCTTTTACGAGGTAAAGGATAAATTATTTTTAAAGTAAAATATTTTTAGATAAAATACTAATTAACTTTTTAATGAGCCATCAATCTACCAACGTTCTAATTTTATAATAATTACTGAACTATTTATTTATTAGTTTTCTTATTTATTTATTTTCTATTATTTGCTCATAAAACAATAAAATTTCTTTCTGTAACAGTATTCTTCACATACACATTTTACATTTTATTCTCGCTTTATTCACACGTTTAGTAACATTCAAAGTTTAAAAAGCCTAAAAAAAGCTGTACCCTTGAACGCCACGACAATAAACAGCATTTTAAACCCGAAAAATCATGTTTAGATTCAATTGTCCTATTAAATCCCGTAATCACCGACCGAAGTGCCACGACGTTTACTGTACATCGCTCGCATACTCACTCTCGCACGCGCATAACAGTATTTTTCGATCATCTTTCCGTCCGTTCGTATACACGCGGCGGCCGTCAAAGTTTCGGGACGCAAAAAGTGCAACGATAATGGCCGAATAACTTGTATCATCTACCTGCTATTCATGCGCTTGCCGCTCGCAGACTGTTGTGTCGGTTATACGACGGATTCCCGCGCACCGCGTTATACGGTATATTTAAATATTGACTCTATAAACATAACGCGCGCATAAAATTTACGGGAGCGAGCGGCCGGCAACTCGCGGGAACAATACTTTTCAGCCCGCGCTCCGCACGTCCGCGATAATAGATATTTCCCGTGCAAAAAATGTACGTAAATGTTTATATATTGCATCGACGTCCGAGTTTGACATACAACTTTACGTTTAGGACTATACATGCGTGCATTTTTGACTAGTCGATACTATCGCAAGTGGTAAAATTATACGATAGATTGATTAAAATGCTGTGCAGCCTTTGCTCCGAATTTGCGCGGTGTGCACGTTTGCAATTCATGATCGCGCGTACTTTGATGCCGCGCGCGGTGCGTGCTTTTATGAAATACCCGCTCGGCAGAGATATGCCGCGCGGCGCTTTTATGGCGACTCGTAACTACGCGCGAGCGCGCGGCTTCTGTGTAATACTTTTCAAGATACCCGAATCAAATTACTTATTTGGAATGGAATTTTCATGTAGCACTATATATACATATAAGCGATGCTGCAACAAAAATGGTAAACTGGTTTTCAGGAGCGCTTCGAAAACCCCATATTCATTTATCAACCGCGATAGTATAAACTCGTTTACCTAAGCACATAATATAGCAACGCAGCCGCTCGGACTCAACCGCCCCATAAATTAAAATTAATTAACATCAATCCAGCACACGTTCCTACACTATATACGAATATCCTAATTACTCCACGCTCTTTCTCTCTCTTTACCAACACTCGACCCGACGTTTTTTTATTCTAACCGATCATTTTCCATTTTATACTTTGCACGAAAGTTTGCACAGCTCTAGAGCTTTCTAATTTATGCGCGTATATACACATACACAGACATCGCTGGGGAATAAAGAGTGCAGTGCAGCGTACAAATCTCGCCACCCCGGCGCGGGTGATATATATACAGCAGGTAGCGCGGAACGAGCGTATAACGACGCGAGCTGCATGCACCGACGGACGCCATGGCTGTAAAGAGAGGCGCAGGCGAGCGTAGCAGCGGAATGGTCCTGACGCGCGAGCCGAGGTTCCATTAAAATATCGCGTATCCGCGCGCGATGGATGGCCGACACACCGACGCGCCTCGCTGCAGCAGGTCTGCGTGCATATATATATATATGATTCTCTCTCTCTCTCTCTCTCTCTCTCTCTCGCTCTCTCTCTGCGGGTTGTGGATAGGGCGCTTGCACATGCCTGTGTGTATGGGATACGAGCTGCGAGGGAGAGATAGAGAGAGAGAGAGAGGGGGGAGGGTGAGTGGGTGGGTGGTTTGGGTTTTGGGTTCGTCTATATATGTATAAATATTGTGGCTGTTAATTCATATAGTTTTAATGTAAGGTATTATTGGATATCTTAATATTAGATCAGGGAAAATCTAGTGCTTTCTGATTGTTGTACACTTAATGCTACAAAAATAGAAGAATGATTCATTTGTAGACTAAATTTATGTGTGCACTATACGTGAAAGAAGATAGAAAGATTTTTGTCTATAAGACAGTTATGATTGCACTTTTATATTGACTCACCGCCGCACGAAAATTCCCGCTACTATACAAGGATCTATTTTGAATAGAAAAGGTATAGTCTAGTCGGCAATAAGTTCAAGGTTTATTAACAAAATTAATTATAACTTTCAATAGGATGCAAAAGATATGATTGATTTCATAAAAAAAATAATTATATAGAACTTAATCATATGCGAATTTAAGTAGATAGAAACGTTTTTAATCAGACATATTGTGATGAATGAAACGATTTTTCTGATCATATATTTACGATTTAATAGACAAAGTAAAAGAATAAGTTTTTTCACAAATTTATATTAGATTATTTATAAGTTGGCCAGTTTTTTGAGTAGGAAATGGCTAGTAAGAGGCTAGGCTTGTTATTAAGACGATAAGTGAGAGACAGAATCAAACGGAAAAATGATTGTTTCTGTGTTATCCTCTGAAATAGTACAAGATTAATATTAACAGAAACATTCTTATAATTTTGCAGACATGATGCTGCATTAAACTAAAGAAGAAAAGTATATATGGAATGTTTCCCGTGAAGTGAACAGGTCAAAATTTTAAAATAGCTCAAAATTCTTTTACGTCTTGTTTTTTTATGAAAAAAACATGTTTCTAAAATTTTAGATCGATATTTGCATAAATAAAAAAGCTATGCAACATTGAAAATTCAAATTTTTTTCAATCTTTGGTTGAAATCCAAAATTTACCATTTTTTTACTAAAAATCTTGAAACTTTTTGTTTCATGCGGATCTCGCATCCCCGACTCTTTGATGGGTTTCAGAATTTTTTAAACAATCGACTCGCTTTCAGTCGCACGTCATATTGATTGAAAAGACCAGGACAAGATAGAAATTTTCAAGAATTTACAAGAGCGAGATGCAATAATTACAGAAGTATCGTATCATCATGCTTTCGTGCAGCCCTACCACCGACACGCCACAAAGCGATTTTCTTTCTTGCGCGCGCTCCTCTTGCTCACGCCGTCGCTTATAATTTCGATGGCGCATCGCGAAAATTACTCGTCCAACGCAAAATTCCAACGAAACTGCCGCTGCAACGCTGTATCGCAGTGTATTTATTACACGCATCTCTCTCTCTCTCTCACTCACCGACTCTTCGCCGCGGTTAAAAGTGTATGCGGGTTATTCGCAAAGCGTTTATACGAGGCATGTTCACGGTCATTATACTCGTACGCGCGCGTATAATGAAAAACTTTGTACCTATAATGACGCTTGCTCGCGCAAAATATTAAAGTGAAATAAGCGCTCTTGTACTCACGCTCGCCGTCGCGCAAAATCGGCACTTCGGTAATCGACGCGCGCGAAGCAAAAATGAGCGCGAGAGAGAGAGAGAACAGAGAAAGAGCAGCGGCCGTATAATACCGTGTCGGTGGTTAAGAGCTGCTCTCCTCGCGCCCGTAATGGCCGGCAACGGCAGCAGCCTTCCGTTGCATGTGCGTCGACCACCGCGAGCTCGGCATTTTCTCTCTGCGTCTCTCTCGCGCCCGTAGGACATGCGTATATACGCGAGCGCAATGATTTCGAGTTTACGCCCCGTGCGCGCACGCGGAACAAAAGGCGGAGAGAAAGAGAGCGAGTTTCGCCGACGGGTGAAAAGTTGAGGAGGAGGGTATGCGAGAGAGAGAAGGAGAGTAAGAGAGGAGGAATTGGTCCCGGGGATGGGAGAGGAAACGTCGTGCAGAAGTGGAAAAGAAAAGGGAGAGCGAGTACGAGAAATATACGTTGATTTCTTTTTGGAGCTTTAATGGGCCCATATAAGTCCGCCTGGTAAAGCAGATGACAAGCTGCGAACTATACTATACGCGTCTCTGCTCTCTCTCTCGCCCGTCGGACAGACGTAATGTTATACTATTTCAGCAGCTCGGCGATTTGTTGCCGCGCGCGTGCTCTCCAAGCGCGGCCTTTTTTCTCGCACTCTCGCGTGCATTTTGCTTCGCGCGAGCAAACGGGCGCTGAAAGTGATAAATTTAATGATACACCGCGCGCTGTGTATATGCGGCAATTAATTTTACGCATTTTTTTCGGTCGAATATTATACTTCGTAAACGCGCGGAGATTAAGTAGGAGTCGATGCCGGGCGATAATATATAAAGCGCGCGGGGGTTCGATTGTTTTCCTCGCTGGTTTACTTGTAATTTATTAATTGGCCGTTGCGATGCCGTAGTTTCTATATATTTGCGCAGAGAGTGCGAGCGCTTATGTTACGTTTGATTTTTTTTTCCCACACGTATGTCGTATAACACGCTCTCGGCGCGCGTATTAGCGCGGGATTGACTCGTTTTAATTAGGTTCGAAGTGTGCGTTACGCATTTTTATGGGTATTTTTGTTTGAGCTTTGAGTATGTGCTAACTGAAATGAAGTAGACAATTAAAAAAATGTAAAGTTTTACTTAGTACGCTATGAATGTCATTTTAATCTCTTTCGTGTTTTACGCGGTCAGCGCGTACGAACATACAAACACAGACACACGACACACAGAGACACATGTGTAAACGAAACGAAAGAGTTCTAGAGGTTTATTGTTAATTAGCCACGCTTTTGTATGATCGGGTTAAAGGATCATCTTCATAATCGTTCGGATATATTTATAACTTGATTCTCTATGGTGGCGGGAGTAACGTTAAACTTTTACACGCAATTAGATGCGAACTTTAACCATTTTATTAAACAATTTTATTGGTTTATGGTAAATATTATTTAAAATGTGCAATAAAATTACTTTTTATTCAAACGTTATACCTGGAATTATAAGTCTCTACGCGTGCAAAAGTGCCGTAGTAAAATTTATGTTATACTAAAATTTCAAATTTATTTCAAAAACTTTATTCTCCATTGAATTTTTGAATGGGGTACGCGAATAGAAGTTGTTTACGAAAGTGTAGATATTTTAACTTTTTATTTTAGATATTTTAAATAATAATATAGTTTTGTTTTACTCTTTTCTGAACCACACCAAATAAATTGGTTTAATATGACCATTTTTGTTACAAAATGTCAGTTTACACTCGTTCACTTTACGACCCAAATAAAAACCTAAACTCCGTTTATTAACTAATTTAATCTATTTAACATCCCGAATTCACGTCCATATTACATGTAAATCCACCGGTACAGCCCTATTTTACATCCGCTTATCAAGCTCCCAAAAACAGTATTACACCCCCTCCTCCCATAAAACACCTCGTCATAGCGTCGAAAATCCAGGCGAAATCTCGCATCACGAGCCCAAATCTCCACATTACCCTTCTCCATCACCCACCAAAGGAACGAAAAAAGCTTACAGATAAAAGGGCTGCTGCTGTGCATTGTTAACATCGGAAAGTAAAGCAATTCCGGGAAATCCGAAGAGCCCACGCGCTCGCTGGAATAATGGCGCGGCTCGGTGAAAACGAAGCAGCAGCAGCAGCAGCAGCGTCGGCGAGAGAGAGCTATATACGCTCGAATCCCGGAGCTCTCGCATCCCCCGCGCAAGGGGTGGGGGCTGACGTGCGGTTATTTATGCCTCGCTGCTGGCAATCCACCCCCGGCGCCGCACACTCCCCTCGCGCGTTTCCCTCCCCTTGCGCGAGCGGCGCGGCCCTATTACCTCCTCGCCCAACCTACCGGCGGGGCACTACTGCCTGCGCGCTCTCACTACTAGTAGTAGTATATATATGTATATAGAGAGGCAGGCCGAAGTGCGCTGCCCCCGCGCGCGTCGTGTAACGAGCGCGACTTTGCGCGATTTCGAGCGTCGGCTGCAGGGGTGTGCGTGTGTGTGAGTATATATCTATATATACGGGACCGTGTACGCGTGGGTATTGGAGCGTATATAACATCGACCCGTCGTACGCGCGGGAGGCTGTGCAGCTTGCAGGGGCGGCTGTTGTACGGAGAGTGGATTTCAGCGTTTTTCAGCGTAATGGGGTGAGGGATGAATAGAACGAGCTATGGTGTACGCTCGGACGAGGATGAAAGAGAGCTTTTTTCCGTTCTTTCGAAGAAATGGAAATTGAGTCGCCGAGGTGAATGGAAATAAGAGAGATGTCGCGTTGGAATCGATGATGCGGGGCGTTGACAGTGGTTTTTGGGAATCGTGTGGATGAACTGTATTCTGGGACTATAAGTTTTAGTATAATGTCGCTACTTGTGTTATGATGTCTTCCTTTTACATTATTAATCGAGGATATGGTCATATACTTATAGCTTTTCTGTAATTAATATAACGAAATTTTATACTAAAATACCTTTTTGAAAATAACATTATACTCTGCTATGTCAAAGTATAATAAAGCGGCAAAGTATATATATAATTACTTTGTATAACTGATTTGTATACATTACAGAATATGGCAGTCCAACGATAATTTCTAGAAAAAGAAATTATACAAATTGAAACAGCTGTGCGAATATACTACTGTACTCTACAATGTTGAAAAATAATTTATTAAAATATTATACAAACTAAAACGTTTTCATGTAAATTTACAAAGCAATAAAACTATTTTTCCACTAAAAAAAACTTTACTACCAAGAAACCGTTTTCCCGTCGAGGGCTCCAAGCACACTACACCGTCTGGTATCTTCCCGCCTCATCTTCCTCCACCGGCTCTTATCAAACGCGAAAATGCAGCGAGCAAGACGAGTCGGAAGCATGAATTAACAAGAAACACGCGGCAAGGCAGCTCTACCTATACCTATACGCTTCCTTCCTTTCTCTCTCTTCCCTACACACCCATCGCGCACACGCAGCATATACATACAACGAGAACGAGATAGGATTGTGAGTCCTGTGGGAAATTGTAAAGCGGACGGATAACGACGGTAGTTGCGAAGAAGATAACTATTTTATGCTCCATTCAGTTTCTGGCCGCGCGTTAACGTTTTTACCTAAACGCCGGTTCCCAGTTTGTTCATCGATCAAACCTTACCCGAGTAGCGCGCGCGCTGATACTGTAATATACCGACGCATCACGGCCAGGTGTGTGTGCGCAAGAAAGTTAATATGAAAAAAAACTCCGGGTACTTACCGCTCGTGCCGCCGCGTTGGTTTTATCGTCATGTACGCTCGACTGTATAAATGAATTCGCAGGTTAGAGCGGTATGCGCGGTAGCGTGAATATTACGGCCTCGAAAAATTGCTATTTATGATATTCACGCGCGTAAGTGGGGTAGTATTAGATTTTTTGTTAGCTGCGGATTCTTTTGCGTATGTAGGATGTATATTTCGTATGCAAAGATTTTTGAATGATTAATGGTATATATGCAAATGGATAGAGGAATTTAGAGATCATTCAAAGCGGCGTCTAATTGAATCGTAAAAATATATATATTAATGAGCTCGCAATTAACTTGATTGCCGCGAAAATTAGCTTGAACAATATTCAAATAACTACTCGAATTACTCTTTGGAAGTGGAATAGTTCTTTTGATGATTAATAAGAAGAGATAATAAAAGCATATATGGATTTCGGAATTATAGCAGTTTCCATATAAACTAGAATTCTTTCAAAAACGACGTGACGTGTGAAGCATAGAGATTTCGACTTTCATAAATTAAATTCCAAACCAGAAAAAAAATTGTTACACAAAAGTATAAAGTACATAATATTTTTAGAATGGAGTTCAAACGTAACTAAAAAGCACGCGCTTAAAAACGAATTTCACTATTTCTCTCTCAGCAAAAAAAGAAATATACAGAAATAGCATTATTCTGCCTCAACCATTGGACTGTGACGAAAATAAAAAAAAACTTTTTATTGGATCATGTCAAGCATTAAATTTTACGGGCTTCCATTGCACCGCGCACAGAGAGAGAGAGAGCGAACTCAGTAACCATTCGCCTCCTCGTGTATATTCGCCACTATAAACCCTCCTAATAGACGATCAAAATTCATTATTACCCATTCGGTATCAGTTCGCCATAACAACAAATCATAATATCGCGCTCACCCAAGCTACCGCGCCCTGGCGAAAAATCCCATACTTCGCGCTCTCAAGAGCGCAATTAGAAACTATACTCTCTATATACCGCGTGAAACGCGATAAATCACCGAAAGCTCGATTCATCCTCTCCCCGGTAGTAATAAGCGCGCGAATGCAGTTAGACGCGCAGCGGCCGTGAAATTGAAAAAGTTGCCAAGCTCTGAAACACCTAGAGCGTCGGCGTTGGCAGGAGGCGGCCGCGCGGCTCTGTAATTTGCCTTCATAAAACCGGCGCGCGTAGCGCTCCTTCTTCCTCGTCCTCTGAATATATCATAAACGAAAAGAGCAAGCGAGAGAGAGGATAGCAAAGAAGGAGGTGAGAGAGAACGGCGGCGTATACATCACCCATTAGCGCACCGTGAATTTATTTTCATTTAGTTACAAGAAAATTATACGCACCGCGCGTCGCTCACCATATAGTTATAAGCTCACGTGTGTACGTATACATCCGTGCGTTTGTGTGTGCGTGTATATATGTATATGTGTATACCGTTGTGCGCCGATCGTCAAAAGCGCATTTTACGCGAGCTCGCGAGCCTCTCGTGTCCACGGCCGTCCATATTCGGCTGACGGTGCCGCGCGCGCTTGGAATCTCTCTCTCACTGGCTGTCTCTCTTGCACTCGCTGTCGCTCTCGGCGGGCAATATGGCGCGCTATCATCCCTAAAATGGCCGGGGGAGGGCATTTCGAGTACGCGCCGAGCGGCTTGAAACTCGAGGAGAAATCTGTCTCACTCTCTCACGCGCCAGAGCCTCTCTATATACGCGTTCGTTCTATTCTGCAGGATAGATAGATGGGTATATAGAGGTGTATCGCTGGGATCCGTCGCCAGACGAAGCATTTCCGGCTTTGGATGGAGTGAGTGATGCTGCGCGTGGGTTGCTATGAAGTTATGGGGGATTATCTTCGTGATTGAAAAATGCTGTGGATGTCTTTCTCTGACAGGAATAAAAGATTGTTTTTTTTTTTAATTGTTAAATAAAAATATACAACGTTGTTTGCTGTCCTACTATGATTTGTAGCTAAATTTTTTAGGTTTAAAATATAGAAAGATTTTGCATTTTAAAATATCTGTAGCGAATCGACCTTGGCTGTGGGCGATAAATCATGCTAGAAGAGGAGATAATTTATTTTGAAAACTGAATCACGATCGTTCTTAGAATTTTAATAAGACGCTGAAAGTTTGGGAGTCGAGGTGGTTGAGCCAAGGCTGTAAAGATGTAAAAACTATAATTATTGACTTATTATATTCACGGTGGGTGGTTAGATTGAATTTCAAAATTCTCAACCGTAGCGGCGAAATATAATTTTGTGACGCAAGTAGAATCAAGTCTTTGTTTTAGAACTATAACGGCTTTTTTAAATTCTCTCAAAGCACGAAGTAAATTACATTTCATTTTAAGAATATTAATTTTTAATAAACTAACTTCCTCTCGTTGTAATAACTACTCAGAAGGACTATTTTTTAAACTTTTAAAAAGAAAAATTTATTAAGATAAAATTATCATATTCACATCCGGATACATACATACATATAATACTAAACCCGAGAAACCCTATACTATACTCCACTCACGAATGAAGTATCAACGACCGATACGATGTCCCCAAGTAAACAGCCACAATCCAACCCTTCTCTACAGCCTCTCTATTTCTCAAGCTTTACTACGTCGGCATCGAGGTCAATTCGCCCGAAATTCATAGAGCCGACTAAACAAAGTGGGCTAAATCCACGTGGCAGTTCTCGCTTAGACAATGGTCATCGAATCTACGCGACTTGCGCGCTACGTACGTGTATACGTACGGCCCGGTAGATATCAGTCCGCACTTATACGGAGACCGACACTCGAGGATTATAATGCCGACGGAAAGGCAGCGGGACCGGGGCAATTTCGGTTTATGAGGAAACGTAAAATCGTAAACACGAACTGTATTGCGCGAAGGAGTATCCGTCACCGAGATGATGCTGCCGCTGCTGCTGCTGCACCAGGATGTTATGCGACGACTCTTGTGGTGTATTTTTATTTTTCACGAGAGGAGAGAGGGAGAACGAGGGAAACGTGACTTGAAGATCCTGGTGAAAATAACACGCGAGAATTCTGAAATTCGAGAGGATGAGAAGTGAAGAAGAAAAAGTTGTAAAAAAGAGTATTGCGGCGATTTATGGAAAAATGTGATAATTGTAATGTGCGGTGTGTTGAAATGAATTTTTTTATAACTAAAAAAATTTGACTTTTTTTTTACTATATTTTGGTTTTGCTATAAAACTGTAAATAAACACGATTATTTGTATTTTCAAACAATCAAAGTTTAATTAATCTAACTCGTGAACTATATACTTCAAACAGTATATACATCCAAAATATGCGGGAAACACAACCACAATTTCCCAAAATGACGCGTTATTGTTACACGCGTACACCGCAATAACCGCTTTCTAATGTACAATGAATTCATCATGCGGAATATAAACAAGTAAATTTCCGTCTATTCACTCCACATAAACTTTCCTCTAAATTCCACAATTCACACATTTCAAAATATAACCCTCCATATAACTCTCTCCAACCGCATACACACATTCCCCAAAACCAAATCACACTAAAAATTAATTAGACCAAAACCCTCTCCCCTCGCGTCTCTGCACAAGAAAAAGCGTAATAAATTCCCCAGCGACTCATTTCCCGCACCCTCGAGTTTCCTCCATTACATAACGACCTACGCCGACGCGCAGCCCACGCACATATCCATCCCTCTCCATAAAAAGAGAGAAAAGCGAAAGTACAGTATATAACGGCGAGTCCAATTTTCTGAAATGTCAACAACAAGGCCACTCTCGATATCTCTCCCTCCCACGATAAAACGCTTATCATACGGCGCCGCACCCCCACTCGGCCAAGCGCACAAACTCGCCCGGCATGCCACGAAAAAAAAGAGAGGCGAGCTAGAGAGAGAGAGAAAGAGAGAAAATTAATTATATCCCTTATTACCCTCGCAAGCTAATCGCCAAGAAAATCATCACTGACGTCACGTCCAGCCCGAATACACACACACGCACACGCCGTCCCCTCTATCTCTCGCATCTCACTCACTCAAGAGAGAGAGAGAAAAAACTCGCGTGCTTGCTCGGCGAAATTCGCCGGCGTGGCGGAGGGAGTGGCCTGCGCGCGAATCGAGCGAGGGTGGCGAGCTTGCGCGCACCCGCCTGGGGATGAAGTCCGCGGGGGGTTGTAGCGCACCGCGAATATATACGTATATATATGTACGTGTGAGAGGGCCGCCGGATCCGGAACCAAGCGAGAGAGAGCAAGAGAGAAAGAGGAGAGCCTGCGTGCGCGCGCGCAGATCCTGCCTCGCTCAACTCGGCCGTCCTCGCCCCATTTTCGCATCTCGCTCCGAGAGTGTACCGTGCAGCACGCACTCCGCACCAGCGGAGCTCTCGTCGCTAACTCTCTCACTCTCTCACTCTGTCTCTGTCTCTGTCTCTCGGAGCGCATTTTACTTATGGCAGCGCGGCACTCGAGTCGTCGTCGCCGCCGCCGTCCGCAGCATCCGTCGTCGTTGTTGCAGCCGGCATCGTCGGCAGCAGCCATCGTCAAGTCTCGCAGTGAGAGGACTTTTTGCTAGAGTCACTGGCTACTGTGCGGCATCGCGAACGAGCGAGGTGGAGTCTTCGTGGGGACGAGCGGCCGTCGGCTGGAGTGTGTTGGGGATCGACTGGTTTTCTCTGAACTGTAAGTCGACTTTTTTGTATAGCTGCACTTTGGTTTATTGCGTGTATAGTCCCAGGTTCTTGCGATGCAAGGCTGAAAATGATATATATTGATTTTGTTATACGTTTGTTCATGCATGGTTGATTACATGCTTTTATTTTTTAAGCTTATTTTCAAAGCTACGTGAAAGCTCCGTAGGTTTGAACAATTTTTACTGGATTTAGAATTTAAAAATTTTAGCCAGTTCATACTGTAACTCGGAAATATAGTATTGTAAATTTTCTAGTAAGAAAACTTTATTTTTTCAACATAATAATTATCTACAGAAAGCAGGAACACTTAACGAAATATTCGTAAAGTATGTAATTGTACTGTAAAACATAAAGTCAGCCTATTTTTATCATTTGAGGAAATTTTTACATCGTATAGGTGCTTTTCAATGTGAAGTAATTTCAGCGTTGATAATAAAACGACTTACTGAGATATTTGTAGACTAAATTATTGCATATATAGAGGACTTGAATTTACGTTAACCAACATAATGTATGAGAAATCATGTGTTATAATAACGCTAGTATTTTAAACTTTTGAAACTGAATTTTTTTTTAATAATGAATTTTTAAAATGTTACCTGAAATCATCTATTTCCCTGCTATTTCTAAAACAATTTTTTAAATTCGGCTATTTTTTCCTAGTTGTTGGCCAAAATATAAGAAATGAATAATAGGAAAATTGTTTGATAAATTTGAATAAAAATAAAGGATTTGTATTATCTTTGGATAGAACGAAAATTTAAGTCTGATAAATTCTTATCATTCTATTACTGCCTGTACGCACTGTGACCTTATATCATCACTCAAATACAGATAAGTCTTATATAATATTATGTTTCTATCAATTTCCTAAAGATTACGTCTATAGTATACAAACAAAGCACAAAAAACACTCGTTATTATCACAAATAAAAGCTTTATTTCGCCTCCTACCACGCTATACCATTAACTCAGTAAACACTGTTATGAAATAATCCAATAAAGCCGCGCGCACTCTAAAAAAAAACCTTATATTATTTAATAAGAACGTCGCGATTGTTCTAAATCCATCGCGAAACGGCCGCTTATCACGCCTACCCGCAGTCACGAACGTACAATTTTCCGCGTTATTTACAAGAATTGCGCGTATAAAACGTTAATTTTCTGTTTACCATAACCGCTTGCTCGCACACACACACACACATACACAGTAGCTCGCGCATTTTTTTCTCTCTTCCTTTACCGTGCGAGTGAGAGAGAAAGAGCGGGTTCGCGCAAGCCGCCAAAGCGCCGATGAAATTGTCGACAGAAACTTTTAATCGACAATAATATTTTTTATCGGCAATAAAAATAAATTTCATTGCCAGTAAAATTTCTACGCGCGCTCGCGTACCGGTATAGAGCAGCAGCGGTAGCGGTAGCGGCACACTCCCGCGTAAACTCGAACAAACGCGCGTCCATAACGAAATTAAATCCGCGACTGTCAGGTGCACACACGCGTCTTATAGGCCGCACTCATGATGTTTGTCCGTAACCACATGTGTGTGCACTCGCGGTAGAAGTATCGCACGAAAATTCGCCCCCGCGACTCGCCCGCCGGGCTCCGAAAACACAACTGCCGGGTGTTTTGCCAGCGATGTTTGGACCGACGGTAGACCGATCCTAGATTTCACTTTTCGGTAGCCATCGCTGCTACTGCCGCCGCCGACGCAATATTACGTGTATATATATTTTTTTTACAATCGGCAGACCCTTTTTTGTCTGGCCGCTCACTCGCCACCCGGAAGAGCTGCGTGTGTACACACAGAGAGCTCAAAATCCTTTGTTCCACCGGTCGTAAACTCATAACCCAGATTTTCCGCAGAGAAACTACCCGGCGGGCCGATTTTCACGGACGAGGCGAGGTTTCCGGCACAACAGCTCGACCGCAACCCTTTTGTTTCGCAGCGAGCGGCCGTCGGCAAGACAATATGCCGGGTGAAACTCCGCTGCGCTGCGGCTACGGCTTGGATGTGTGTATTGAGTGGTGTGGCGAGATAAACGACGCGGGGCGCAACAAAAAAAAAACGTATCTGGTCCGCGGCCTCGTGAACCCGGAAGAATTTTCGGTTTCGAGTGTGTTTCACGAGGTTAGTGGAGTTTCACCTGTCGTGGCAGATGTGGATCTCTTTGGCGCGAGCGATGGGGTTTTGAGTTGGTGTTGGCGAATAGTTCGAATATATCCTTTTCTTTCTTTTGATAAGCTGAAATAAATGATAAAATAGTGTATTGAAAATATCACCATTTCCTAACGAACATATTTGTTTTATAAACCCATAAGATTTAAAAGCTCAAATATAACACAACTCATGTGGTTCCGCAAACGAGATCAACATTTTTTCTGACTTTAGGTCGAAAAGAAACTAAAAGTAATACAATATGTTTATTTTTGCTAAGCTTTGTAATTTTTACAAAACGTTTTTAATATCAAAACTAAAGTATAGAGTTACTCCGTAAAATATATAATTATTAGTATTTCGCTATAGCGTTTTGTGTTATGTATTTTTGAATCTCATATAATTTTCTATATACATTTTTTTGATGAATTTGTACTACCTTCATATTTTGAAAAGACGGTAAAGAGAATCCAAAATTATGTACTACTTACAATCAAAGAAATTATATTCTACATCTACGAATGAGCTAATTTTCATGACTCACAACCACGTTAGTACAATAAATAAATATTTCTTTTCTTCTATCCAAATATTGTAACATACCCTCACATAAGTCGTTCACCTGAATTTTCTATCTATAAAACAACAATACCTCAACCTTACCTACAATATCGTCGATAATGCCCTCTCAAAGGCCTAATATGTTGTTCAAAACAAGCATAACCAACTTGAAACGGCGAAATAAAGGACACGTCGTAAAGCGGCCGAAATAACAACAAGAATAAAAAGTCCCGCATCATATATGACGAGCGCGGCATGGCTATACACGGGGCAAAAGGAACAAGCGCGCCGAGGTCTTTAAAAAAGAAAAAAAACGGTCGGAGCTAAAATTTGCAAAACGACGAATAAATTTTCAATTCATAGCTATATCCGCGGAAAATATTGTCCCACATTTCCCGCGCGCGCGGGGCTTTCCTCACCACCGCCGCCGTATCATAACGTCGCCGTAACGTTGCATTTAAGTGTGCATTCTCTCCAGTAAAAAAAAGCCGTACGCACGAGCGTTCGCGCTGTCTCGTTAATTTCGCGATTATACCCCGCTTAAGAACGTCCCGCGCTCGCTCTGTTATATACGTTTAATATCGAAACGCAATTAGTCCCGAGGAAAAAGGTTATAAGTATACGGAGCAGGTGAAGAATCGAAGGAGAGTGTAGCGGAAGTTGGTTCTCTTTCTTCCTTCTTCCTTCGCGCACACACACACGCACCTACCGTTTCGCGCGCAGTCTCGGCCAGTCATAATGAAGTTGCACGAGCATGTTAATTGTGAAGTTAAACAGAAATAGGAGCATGAAAGCGTTAGCGTCGGCGGCGGCGGGGGTCAGTTGATGTGTCCGTGTATATACACCGCGCTGGTATAATGCTCATTCGCTCGCGTGATAACTGCTCGCAAAAGCTCGCGCCAATGGCTCTTTAAATCAGTCTGGTTATGCTTTAGCAGCCCGTACGTAGGTATATTTCGCATTCGAGATTTTGTTTCTTTTTAAATCGCGCGCACGTTCGAACACACTCCGGTTCACGGACTCTCCCATACTTTACGGCGATAACGTTCGATCGGCCGTCGCTTATTGTACCGCGTGCGCTCCATTGTGTTATATCGCGCTACCCTTATGGAAAGCTTCGCCCTCGTCCATCCCTTTATTTATGAACATAATTAATAAGATTTTTATACCGACGAAGGCGAGGGCGAGAGATGAGCCTTTTTTCGGATTATATATATAATAGGGCCTGGTTTCGCGCGAGGACCGCATTGCCGCACGCGCGCGCAGCCGTATAGAACGTTTGACGTGGCATTTAATAGATCGTAAAGCGTATTTGAGTATCTCGATAAATATAACAACTCTTGGTCGCGAGACAGAGAGAGGATGGCCCGCGTGTCTTAACGCGCCATACATAATCGCGTCGCGCGCGGCCGGCGTGCGTCTCTCGAGTGTCGCGCGCGTGATTAAATGCGCGCGTATGTGTGTGTGTGTGTTTGCGCGCACAATTATACGTGAAATTTATGCGCCTGCGCGCGGGACACGGCGATTTTTCGCCGGTTATTTCGGGATACGAGAGTGCCGAAAAAGAATAAGTCCGCGCGAGAAAGTTATATATACGTGTGTGGGTATTCGAGGACACGTATATAGTCGGTCGCTGCGACAGTTGGATTTATGTCGAGGATGTTTGTAAATAAATGTTGAGATATAGGTTGTTCTCGTGGAAATTAATTGTCAATAGTAAATTTTGCGTAAGATTTTTCTTGTATAATGAAATATAAGCGCGTTTGATTGGGGTGTATATATTGAGAACGTGCGGTGGGTAATAAATAACTTAACGATCCTTACATCGCCAGTTAATTAAATGTTAATAGACACGATTCTTTAATGAAATCACGCGTGTCTAACTCCGAGAGCACATAATTCTTTTAGAGAGAATAGTTCAATTAAATGTAATCGTTTACTGACATTAATTCTCATAGACCTTTTTACGTCTTAATTATTTTCCGAGCACATGTACATATAAAATTGTCGCATAACCAAACGCGGACGTTCTAAACGCCGCTATTAAATGTTTTTTACAATATAAAAGCAAATATTATATACGCGCAAACGCCAAACAATCCCAGCATTTACATTCCATTAACGCAAAATCCTAACTACACATAGCCACTTTAAAGTCGAGATTCTGAAAAAAAAACGCTAATAAACTCGCAATTACATCACTCTCCGCTCCCGCAGTGCTACTCCCCCTCTTTCAACTACTTTCCTATACATATAACGGAGAAAGAACAAAGAACAGATGAACCTTCTCACGGACCCGCGAGCGATAAATCAATGAAACGAATTCAATTCGACCGAAATCCGTGGAATAACCATAAAATCCGCGCGCTCACGAGGCAAGGGCTAAGTAGATAAGTTTTTAAGCCCCCGCCACGAGCAAGCTAGAAAGGCACACGCACACAGTTCTCGCGGGCTAAACGCGGCCCGGGATACGAGCGGGCGCGGGGCTGACCCGTAGCAGAGAGAGAGAGAGAGCGGAGCCGGCGGATCGATTCCAGTTTCCAGCAACCCTCACCGCCGCGCCCGTTTCCTCCGCAAGCTCTCTCTCTCCCCCTCTCCTGTCGGCCCTCATGGCTCTTTCATCGCGAGCAACGCACCCTCGCGTCCCCCTATATATATGCATGTGCAGCCGACGGTAGAGAGCAGCGCCGGCCTTTCCGGCACATAAATTTCGAAATCGCTTTAAAACTATCGTTAAAAAAATCACTTTTCCTCAGTGCTAGGGCTAGAGCGGCTTTTCTTAGGTTTAGTGAGCGAGCGAGAGGAAGAGAGAAAAAACAGAATGAAAGATTTCCCTTTTCTCCGGCGGTTGCCGCCTGTTTTATGCCGCCATTTTTCTTTTTCGTTATACGGTGGTGTATATAGCTACCGGGCTTGCGAACAAGGCGCCCTTTTGTTGCGCCCGATGGATGGGGGATTGAAGGGCGTTATATAGAGTTCAATCCGAGTGAAATACGCGGGAGGGTTGTATTGGTGTATAAGGCGTTTTCAATTATTCGTAGAATGCTCCGTTTGAATGCGGGGCGAGAGGATGTTTAAGATGATTGGAATTGGAATGGTCGATTTTAGAGTGGAAAAGCTTACGTTGATGTTGTTTGGGAATTCGTTCATTGGTGAAAATGAATTTCAATACAAATATGTTATTGGAATGTTGTTTTTAATGTCGAGCTTGCGAGTATTTCCAGTTGGAATATTTTTTTACCATACTAGCTGTATATATTTTTAGTTCAAAACGATAAAACCGTCAGTATATTTTTGAAAAAACTAAACGCACGACAGCAAGTTGGATTATTTCAAACTTGTTTTTACCCGTACACGGCTTTGACTATACAATTAAAACCCATCTTCATTACATTCTCACCACACCAGAAAAAACTTCACGGCATTTTCTCTATACACAGCCACCTCGAAGGACATGGTTTCGAAAGTCTATCTCTCTCATACACTCCTCTGGCTGGTATCGATCTGCCCATTAATCATCTCGAAAAAATCTCGATAATATCTGACCCAAATCGTATATCACTCGCGAGAATCTCTCATCGCTCGCTCACGTATCCTCTCCTCATCAGTCGCCGTATTACAGTCTCTCTCTTGCGCGTGTGTGTCGTAAAGAGAAATCGCTCTCTAATGACACAAGGGCCGAAGCGCTTTTAATGGCTACGCGAGGCGCTGCGGCTCTCTTCTATCCTCTCCCTCCAGATACCCCCTATATACGGATTTTTACGAAAAAGCCACACCCCGCGCGTATCGAGCGGCCAACGCGCGAGCGACGGGATATATTGGAGGCGAGACTTTTCTCTTGTTGCAGGTATATGTGTGTCTGTGTTGGCCCTTCGGGGAGAAGAAGGAGAAGAGAGAGCTTTTCTTCGTCTCGCTCGTTTTTTAACGAGCGCGTGGGCTTGTTATTTCGTATGGGCACTCGTCGAGCGACTTAATTCTCGGATTACATCCCCGGGAGAAATCGCCGTGGTCGCCGTGTTGGGGACGTGGATAGTATAGTGTCTCTTGACGGAGGAACGTAAGAGCGAGGAATTTTACCTTTTTCGAGAGAGAAGAGAGCGGAAGGGTCGATAGGCACGTGGGAATGCGTTAATTGCGTGGTCGGACGGGTGGTTCATGAATTTTTAATACGGGGTTCGTTTGGGTTAGATTAGAGGGAGGATAAATTCGGGACGTTAAAATAATTGGATGATATTTTTAAGTGAAATCTTCGTCCTGCTTTTTTTCACAAAGAAGCGCGCCGATGTAATTCTTTTATTAAGAAATTATTTTCTGATACCAATAAATAAATCTAACTTTGATTCCTAGTTTAAAAATTATATGTGATTGTCAAAGCATTTTTTTCAACATTTCTATTCGTAGTCGAACAGTAAAAACGAATTTTACAAATTACAATAAAAGATGTTTTATATGCAATGCATTTACATCCATATAAAAGTATAGCCACTTACTTACTATTTCTTTCCTGCGGCTCAAGGTCAAACAAAAGAGGTTACGGAATCGATATTTTATTTTTATTGTAAAAAGTTTATGATGGCGCGAGTTTTTTAGCGTCGCTCTTGATGGATCTCTTCGCGCCTTCTGTTATATAACGGTCTTCGGGTTATACGGATTTTCGAGCGCAATCATGCTGCAACGGGTCTTGAGAGAATTCCTCTCGCTCCATTGTGAAAAACAAAGGTTAGAGGCCCGTAGCCCGGGACTACTTAGGCAGCTTTTGCCTGGTGCACGCGGCGGCCCGAGGACACTAAAACTTACCCTCATTAAGCCGTAATCTACTTCTAATAGCCATATACCTGCAATTCTAGCCGAATGAAATATTACGGCTGTAAAAGAAATTATTGCTATATTAGTTTGAATTTTACTTATATATTGTTCGTGTTTTATAGGTATGCATGGTTTGCATACTGTGCGGTGAATGTTTTCAATCGTGCAAAGTCATTGTAGCTTAGGAAACTACTGCATATACTGAATAGTTGGAACTTTATGCTGAGCGTGGAAAGTGTTGTTTTAAAACCGACTTTTTTAGACAATAAATTGTTGGGGTGCGACTTTTTAAGATCGAGCAATCAAATAATAATCAAACTTTCTATACGGAATGTTAAAGTTTTAATCGCGAGGAATTATACTTTTTCGAGTATCGCGCGATAAATCTTTAAAGGCTATACTACACATAATATGTTTATAGAGACATTTTTTTTGTATAGGTGAAGTATTATCGAGTATAAAATAGGATATGTGCAGTAAAAAGAAAATCAAACTTCAAACATTAAAAAAAAATATACTATACATAGACTGTATAAATTATACTTTAACGGCATTCGTGGTTATTTTAACAACTTCGCACCTACCGTAAAAGATCGTGAAATTCTTCTCTCCGCTAAAGCGCTTGATTTTCTCATTCTGTTTTCGTCATTATTGAGGCATTCTTTCGCTTAGTACCCATTAAACCAGCCGAAAAATAATCCTAGAACCATGTAGTACATCTTTGACAAACGAAACCCTTTGGTTTTATGTTACAGGCTGTTATAAAATGTCTCGTATCAGTCAGGTTTGACCAAAATGATAGTATAAAAATAATTGAATGACGCTAAAAAATCGATGTATCGTATAACATAGAGAAATTTATTGATAGTCAGAAAGAAAAAAAAAACAAGTAACAGGACTATTTTGTAAATTTATCATTTGTTTGAGCGTTGCCTATTAAAAGGAAAAATTCAGTGATCCAAAAAGTATAACATAAAGTACCTTTTTTATTGAAAGCTTTATAATTAAAATTGGAAAAATAATATAAAATACTAAAATAAAAATAACATTTGTAATTATTTTCTCGTACACAATTATCGCATTAAATAAACTTCAATGCCCAAATCTACAATTAATACTCCAATAGCACTATAAAATAAATTTCCCATCATACCTTAAAAAATTCGAATCCTTCACGCATCACAGCATATTGACCCGCGCGAACGCGAATCCCGCATGCATGCCCTCTCTTCGTATACACATCACCCATCGCACACACGTGCACTCACACACACATCCGTGACACACGTGTGCACGAGTATAGAGTGGGGAGAGTCACCCAGCTCGGGGGTGGCTCTGCATCCTCTTTCTCTCTCTCTTTTACACGACCTCCTCAGAAAAAGAACGAGGCACTCGCTCGCTCGCAAGAGAGAAAGAGAGAGACGGCCTCTACAACATATACGACGGCGACAAGAGGGGATCAGAGGGGAGGGGGTCCGGGGGGGAGTGAAAAAGTAAGCGCTGGCTCTCTCGCGTCTCCACATCGCACGCTACACACGCACAGGAGACGCGCGTCGTTCCGCGGTCGCACGCCAGGCACGCCGGGTAGACGTCGTCGTCGCTGCTCTCTCTGGCTGTTCCTCCTCGAGAGAGATTATTATGCGCCTGTGTTTTCGTGCTGGCGGCCATAACACCGCGCAAGCGAGCACGACCTACACGTGTGATGTGTGCTTCGCCGCCGAGTGTGTGTCGTTATTATCGCAGTGCTGCCTAAAGTCTATATAGTCGCCGATGACACGCGGACCGCGCGTTTTCTCTCCGCTTTCCACAGAAAGACACACTGCTATGTGAGCGTTTCACTTATTTGAGACCTGCGACGACGAAGCAGCAGTAATTCTTTGTGTGTAAAAAGTGAAATCGATCGGTGGAGGAAAACTCGAGCAGGAGGAACAATAGGCTGCATGCACGCTCCAGTTTTGAGGTGAAATCGAAGAGGAGCTTTTTCGGAAGCGAAGGCCGCAGAAAAGAGAAAACGGAGAGACGAGACTTGGGGAGAGCGACGCTGGAACTTTACGAGGTACGACGCACAGTTTCTCTTTCTTCTTTAACCCCGCGAGATGTGTGTTCACGCGCCGGGCATTATGACATTAACGTTAAGATGCGCGTGCGGAAATTTGTCGCGCGAAGAGAGAGCTTCTACCTACTCTTCCTGTCTCGCGTCCCTATGTGCAACGCGCCCGCGGCATAAATAATATACTTTCGCCGTACTTGTACCCCGCGCGCGAGCGAGCTTTTATATAGTGCGCGTCGTCGTAACTCATCCCGACGCCCGCGCGTCCGTTCGCCACGTTTACGAGGTTCGCGAGAAATGTACTTCCCTATCATCTAAATACGTCCTTACGAACCTAACCTCCTTTTGCGCGAGTCTTGAGAGAGCGTAAGCGCTATAAGCTTATGAGCCGTGTCTCGTGTTATCGCGGCGTCGCTTTTTTTCGCGCGTCAGGGAGCTTTGAGTTACGCGCAGCCGTTAAGTCGCGGTTACGATGACTAATTGAGGCTCGATTGGACGACTTTGATTCATGGTATTTGGAAACGCACAGAGCTGCTGTGTGAAGTTTGAAAAAGTGAGTGTCGACGGCGGTCGCCGTCCCGTCGCTGAGCAAGCGAGCGAGCGAGCCGGGCTTTTATTGTGGAGGTGATTTCTTGCGCGAGTCGAGGCTGTATAATTGTATACGGCCGATGAAAGTGAGCGTGTAGTGCGCATTAAAGTTTTAATCGAATGAAAGTTCATTTGGCAGAGCTCAATAGAGCGACAAAGTATGTTCGTTTGACAGTTAAGGAATGCGATATGCACTGCTGCTGCTGCTGCTGCTGCAGCGTTAAAGCGAATGGCGAGTCGAGTTGTTTGAAATGTCATGGTGTATAAGTAGATAGACATTTATTTGGACGGCGGTGGAAATGGTCTATGAAATATTGATCTTTGTGCTTGTGAATGAATGGTAATAAGCTTAATCAATGCTAAGGTACTTATTGAACCAACAATTAAAGTTGATTTAATATGCTTTAGTTTCATAATAATTAATTCTCAACAAGAGAGTCGTCTTTTACTATAGGTTTTGTTATACTTTCGATTACGATAACAGGCAAAATAGTAAATAAATAATTAAACGTTTGTAAAACTATTTAAAGAAGGCGTAAGTAGCAAGAATATATTACAAGTAAATAAACTAATGATATATTAAACAATTGAATACTATTTTAATGTGCTTTTGAATTAACTAATATATAAAAGAGTATCTCTTATAATTCATGTCGTTTATAGTTTCTTATTTTATCGAATAATTAATTAATTTTTCACGCAATAAATTATAATTTACAATTCTAACACAACAAATGTTAAATTAACTAATTTTTATTGGATTATTATACTTATAGTAATAGTATAAGCACATCATTATTGTTTTCATTAATAATTCTTTTATTTTGTTTATTAAATTTATAAAAAAAATATTATTGATGATAGATTAGAAAAAGTTATTTAAATGTTATATTTCACATTTTTCAAAATGAACGATGAAAATCTATATACGATTATCGGCAAATAAACATTAAAAACAGCCCAACATATAAGAATCACAGATTATCATAACACGTGCATGAAGCACTTCGCACTTGCGCATTTCAGTAATTGAATCTCCTTCAAAAATAATAAATATACAGCTAACAAGCACCTATCTAATTAGCCGGGGTAATGTTTTTCGCGGAACCTACATATAATTCATTCTATTTTCTTACCTCCTCCCGACTACCGTAGGTAAATTTACGAGCTGCAGCTTTATTTCTCGACGTATTTAACCGGCGCTAGAAGATATTGCCGCAAAAAAGTGCAAAGTTATCTGTTTGCATTGCCTCGAGCTGCATAATTATGGTATATAATAATAATTACAATTATGAGGGGTGTAATAGTACTTGCTTGTCAAGCTCCATAAAGCCAGGTTATTATTCCGCTCATAAACACCTGGATGCTCGTGCATATACGTGCTTTCATGCCTCTTTACGTTTTCGTTTTGTTCTTGCATTGTTATCTTCGGATTTCTTACAACTGCACTGCGCCAAGTAGCATTAACCCAATAACGAGAATATATTTTCACAAGATTAGAAAACAGACCTACCACAATCAGTTGACAAACTTCGGGTTATAATAATTTTTATCATTAATAAATTTCTTCGCATTGTTTTGGAAAACGATAAATAAATATGACAAACATAACTGTTAATATTTATATTTTATATTGCCATCATTAAGCACCTTAAAGATGTGGGTAGTTAAACAGTGTGTACATTTGTTTACAAAACTTTATAACTCACACACATTTAATTGCAAAATTTTATAGACATCGCATAAAAACAATCCTGAATTAAGTTATAATAAAAATAGGATTATGAGATTGTTTTATACATTTACGGTATGAATTAACGAGGATAAAAATTTTAGGAACTGTATTATAACAACTTGGAGTTTTTAAATCCGCAATAAAATATATATCGCTGATCGGAAATTAGCAATTAAACTCGTAATAGTTTGATTAAAAGCAAAAATGATTTCCTTGTAAAGTTTTATTAATTATTACAGTTTTAACGCTGTATACAAATGCGAATGATGTATTTGGCAGTTCAGATAAAAATCACATTTGTTTTGTATACAAATAAAACACTTTTCATCCTGCAGTTGATGTGTCAAATCATTGAGTTGCAGATAGGTACTATGTTTATTTTTCATATACCAATTAGTAGTCATACTTCAAGAATGAAATACCTTTTTTATATGGGATATATGTTAAATAACATTAACTAAGGAAATGCTTGATAATTCACATTATTGTAGTTTTTCAACCCGAAAGGTATTGATGGAAAACAATTTTTGTTATAATTTAGTCAAATCTAATCAGGCGAGTAATGATATATGTAAATGAGGGCTAGTATAGGAGATAAAAAAAATTGCATATGTCGATATTATTGGTTTTAAAAAGTATCGATTCGTAGACATCGACTCTATATTTTATTAATAAATAGCTAGTTTTAATGGGAAATTACTAAAAATTGGAAATGTTTCTTATTTATTTCTATCCACCGATGAAACGATTTTTCTGACATTATTCGACATTAATTGAAAAATAGAAAACTTTTTTTACAAATTTATACGGGCTTGTTCTTGACTAATATTTCAAGGGTATTAAAAATGGTGAAAAAAAGGCTTGTTAGTATGACGAGGGGTGAGAGAGACAGAATGTAAGGGAAAAATATGAATTTCGGTTAATATCTATTCGAAAGAAGAGCTGTAAGTGATTTTTTAGTCTGTGTTTATTGTTTACATTTTTGTAAGCTATCTATTACAATTGAATGCTCTTAAATGTAACGACAAGTATAAAATAACAAGTTTTTCTATTCCTTCTTTCTTCCTATTTCGTAATAGAGAAATTTCTAACAGGGTAAATACGAGAATCTTCTCTGTTTTTCATCTGACTTTAATGTATAAGAGCTTATTCGACTCCTTAAACAATATCATACAATATAGATTTATCGAGGGGAAATGTATTATGCGTGCTATGTAAAATACTTGTATAGTTGATATAAATTTGTCTTTAATAAGGTTATATATGATAAATAGTTTGAACTCACATAATATTTCCGTCAGAAAGGTCATGTGAAACCGTGAATTACAATATTTTTTAAATCAACATTCAAGCGTTTATTTGGAAAAAAAATTTGGTCAAGCGCTCCGTACACATAAATACTATATTCAGGAATTTTTTGAGTGATTCTATTAGATTTCTGCATAATAAACGCGATAATGCACGTTTAAAAGACATTGCATATAAGTTTTTTTTTCTTTCTTGATAGTTTAAAATTTTTTTAAATATTTTAAAATTTTTTTTAGAAATTCATTACGTTAAAGGTAAAGACCACTTGAAAATAGCCAAAAAATCGATTTTTTTTATTGCAGAAACATAATCTATAACTTTAAGAAAAAAGCATGTTCATACCTAAATTTGATAATATAATATTTTCTTTCATATTTTTTGAAAATTGTATTTATTAATTTTTTTGTCGATTTTACACCA
>UXGD01001896.1:0-30215 GCA_900474315.1 Torymus auratus
CCTCGACACCTATGTAAATGTTACATGTTTTAAGGGTCTTTGGCCCGTCTAATTAAATAAATAAATAAATAAATAAAATAAATATTTGACATCGATTTTACCCACAGAACCTTTCATAGATATAGTGTTAACTTATAATCAATGGTAAAGGCTGAAAAATTAATTAATAATCAAAATTCCGAGAACAAAGTGTCAAAAAGGACTTATTCATGGCAGGATTATATTAATGACAATATCTCAGCAACTTCTTTCAATAGATCGAAATTATTTATAAGAAATGAATTTTATTTCTTTTTATTTAAAGTAGGACTCTAAATTCATTCTCAAATCATCATTTTGTTTGAAAAGTTGTCCGCAATGTTATATATTTTTGATTGAACATCATGAGTTCAAAAGATTTCTATGTAATTAATAGTATTTCTAACGTTAAAACTATACTTATTATAGATAGATAAATGAATAATATAGATATCGTAAGAAGATATAATGAGATTTTAATTAACAATTATATCGAATTTTTAATAGTAAACGGTTCAATGATTAAAACGATCACACGGTAATCTGTAATAAATGAAATTGATTGATATAAAATTAAAACGTTTGAAGAAATTATATCTAGTATTTGATAATTTTGTAGTTTTACGATATATATATACCATATCCAGAATATATTATGATGATACAGTCATTACGATATTTCTTACCACTACGTTTTGAACGTTAGAGGGTCGAGATTTTTTTCGATCACACCTTCGGCGTGTGTTTTTTTTTTGTTTATTATAGTACTTATATAAAATGAAGATCCGCAGTTGTACAGCGTCCATCAAGTGGACTACTTTTTCTAGAGCAACTTATACTTTTTAAGAAAATGGCAAAAAAAGTCTTTATTTTCAAACCACAGTCATTTATCCCAGATCCGATCTGCTCAAAGTATAAAAAAAAATAAAAAATAAAAACTAGAAAAAAGAGCTTCAATTCCTTTTTTTTTTAAATTAAAAAATGTCGATTCCTTCAAAAGTTACAAGGGTTTGAAGTTGAACGTCGAAAAGGCATAAAAAAGTCAGCGCTGCCGATTCCTGCGATTTGTGAATTTTTATGGTAGTAGATCGTTTCTGGGCTAAATGGCTGTGGTTTGAAAAAGAGGTCTTTTCTTGCTGTTTTCTTGAAAAGTATAAGTTGTTCTAGAAAAAGTAGTCCACTTGATGGACGTTGTACAACTGCGGATCTTCATGTTATATACTATAATAAACAAGAAAAAGGCACGTGTCGAAGGTGTGCTCGAAAAATTTTTTTCAAATCGTGATTTCGGGTTTTGTCGACACTTTGATGAGAATTGCACATATAATTTTTTAAATTGACCAGTTGCATAATACATATTGTACGTGCGGGAGATATCTCCTTGATTAGCTATCCCGGTGAAATATGATTTATCTCGTCTGTAATCAAAACGCTGTAGATTGGATAATTCAATAGCCCTTGCAAATCAGTATAAAAGTCCGCGAATCATCGGTTATCGTTATACTGTTGTGCTTTCTGGTGCCCATTGCATCACTGATAATCCGGTATTATTGCGCTAAGGTATTAAAAACATAAATTTTTACCAATATCATTATTGCTAATTCAACACTGGTTCGTGTTAATTTCTTCTCAACAATCTCATATTAATTTGTTAAAAATTGTTCTCAGATATCTGACAAAATGACGTCGGCAATGTCCGTCGCACTCATAGCAGTGCTGGTGGCCGTGACTAGCGCGCGCAGTGTACCGCCACCCGTCACCAAAATAGCTTTGATGGCCCGTTATATCGTCAATGAGGCTGGTAAGATAATATTCAAACATAATATGATCTTTATTACCATATGAATTTATTATAAAGATCATAATGAAATCTTTTTTTCCATAGACTACACGAGCATTGGAACTATCAGCACGAGGGACAACACAAAGGGTTACCCCTATGTGAGCCTAACATCCCTGAGCGACGGATTGAAGGGTAAAGGTAGCGGGGTGCCATACATCTTCGTCGCGTCCATCGGCTCCGTAGGACACGATCTCGATGTGAGTTGAGTGAATTGAGTGAAACTTTGAGTAGAACGTTTCTGGGATAAATGGCTGCGAGATTTAAAGAAAGTGGCTCTTTTCCATTGTCTTCTAAAATTTCAACCTTTAAAAAAATTTGAGACGACGCCGACGTTTTTAATTGTACGCCATTTTTCCCGTATAAAAAAGAAGAAAAAACGCGACCGGAAGGTGTGCCTTAAAAATAAATTTTGACCAGTATTGAGGCCACCCAAAGTTGAAATTTTTTCTGGATTTCCCTCATATTACAGTATACAATATTATACATATACTCTTTTCTCTGAGAATATATTATGTGTATTTTATCGCCACTTTCCTTTTCAGCAAAACCCGCACGTCACCATGATGATGTCCCTTGTACAAGGCACTTTCTGCGAGGAGAAGGGATTCGATCCGATGGATCCGCGTTGCGCCAGGATGATCGTTTCCGGTAAGGTGAAGAAGGTAAGTTTACGGCGGAGATATCATTTATTTGACGAGCGATTTATTGCAGTCGATTGGTTTGTCAACTAATGAGGCGTGAGAATGGTACTGGTGATTTCTATTTTTCCGAACGGTTGAGCAGACCGATAAAAAAAAGGCCGATGATCTCGAGTGTTTTAATATCTAGATGATAAATATTATGGTGGATGTAACTTCTTTTATAGATTTCTCTTAACAGACGTATTAAAGTAATAAAAGTGCTCGTCAATCTTAATATGTATCTGCAGTTTGTGGTTTGGGATATAAACAATCGTATAATTCGTGGTTTCAGATCACCGAGGACGATCCGGAATACCCGACAGCCAAAGGCGCTATGTTCGGCCGTCACCCATGGCTCTCCCATATGCCACCAAGTGAGTATATTGCATTCATTAAGATACAGAAAACAATACAAATAAAAAAACGTTCATACTGTATATTATCAATTTCAGATCACGGCTTCTACTTCGCGAAACTGGATATCGAGACGATCGCCGTTCTCGCCAAGTTCGGCGGTGCCGAGTACGTCACTGCCAAGGAATACTACAGCGCTGATAACGCAGCCGTCGAGGAGTACGCGCGAAAATACCGATAAATCGCGATGTATATTGACGTGTCTATCGATCGTTAATATGAATATGATTGGCATTTCACGTACACGTCTATCATAGTTTTTTCAACCAAACACTTTTCTAGTCAACTCTGCATACTTATCACACAAGCCGCATCCCAACCAGGAAGATACCTAACATACACGCAGTTGTACGGTACAGCATCAAAAACAAAAGTACCGCGGCGACTGCGAAGGAAAAGAAAACCGATGCGTATATATAGGTACCTATACGCGAAAGGAATGGACGGGACTCGCGCAAAAAAAAGCGAGCCAATTATTATCGCACGTATAGGAAAACCGACTTTCATAGAAGAGGAGAGTAGCGGTGCTGCAGTCGCGTGTCATCGCGTGCGCGCAGTTACGGTCGTTCACCGTCGTGTGTGTAAGGTGTGACTCGCTCTCAGCTGCTCGCGGTGTAATGTGTGCGTGCAATCGAGCGCCAACAAAGCAAGGAGGGGGAGGTGGCGAAGATTAAAGGTTGAGTGGAATGCGCGAATTTGGTTTGGAAAGACAGAGGTATATACCTATCGATATGTTATGTTATATACAATGTTGTGATAAATAAAGTTTACTATAATATAATTATGGAATCGTTGATAATAATATTTGATGATTACCTTGTGCTTGATTGTATAGGTTTGTTGTTCTGTATATTTATTTAGTGGGGTGAAGGTAGATTGCTATGAAAGTGATTAAATCTTACTTTTTGACTTTGATAAAACAGCTGGTTACCGTGAGATAGTAAAATCAATATCAATGATGTTCAACTTCTAATTTGTAAATAAGAAAATTATAATTATACCTTTTCTTAGATAATAATAAATGTGAATATTCCAATGATTATAATAAGTAAGAGAATATGTCTTATCCCTGAATCTTTTTTAATTACCAGAAAGAATAATATTTGAATTATAATATTTTACCTTTTCAAAGAAAAATTTAGGTCGTCACGATTGGCATAAACTTTTGGCGATTCTCGACTTTTACAGAAGTATAACCTAAATTGGGAGCACAAACTTTTTACGGAGTAACAAAAGAATATAAATAATAATAAATTAAAAACTATATAGGTTATTTGTTTTTAATTTTATTATATGGAATCATGTATAGACAAGTGTCTGAGTTTGTACCAGGAAATGGTGAAAGTTCGACGCTCTGTCTTCATTCTTCTAAACAACATAATGAGTTTATTCAACAAAGCGTAATTGATTGTTGCGAGTTTATATCGGCTTGTTAATTGACAGAGTTAAATCTTAATTATGAGTGAACAACCTGCCAATGGCCCCACTGTAAAAAGATGTGAAGATATTTATTTCAAGTCATTAACGAGCCTTTTCAGCGGACAATTTCCCAAGCGTTAAGCTATTTAGGCTATACGGAACAATAGTTTTTTTTTATTAGATTTTTACGTGTGTAATATTACCAGCTGTTGTATAGATGAAGCGTTTATTGTCATCGCGTTATAATCAATTATACAAACAAAATCTTAAATCATCCGCCGACAAGGTATATAATAATATTGACAGAAATTTTTTATTTTATATTTTTTCTATACATTGTCCAAAAACAAGATTTGATTGACCTCTTACAACTTTTGATTTACGTGAAAAGGAAACAGTTAAATATATTCAAGATTAACGTCCATTATAAAATCGTGCCAAATCAAAATAATCCCCAAAATCCAGCTGTTACATACTACTTCTTTCTATTTCGCTCTTAAGAATGATATAAGAGTACACTCGGGCAGGGTATATTATAGACGCGCGATCAACGAGGAAATACTTTAACGGCGAGTTAACAGTAATATCGCTGACAGCCGCATGGAAATTAGGTCTCACACCGTGGATCCTCGTTTAAAAGTCTAGAATCGATGCTGTATTTATAGCGCTATATATAACATTTTTATAAAAGACAAAAAAAAGAAGAAATCAATGTGTAATACTTATAATAATATTACCAGCACACACTCGAGCGCGCGATGTTTTAAATTTTCATACGAGTCTTGTATATATATACGATGAAATATTTTTATTTACGTCTTTAATAACCGCAGATACCATTATAAAAAGCTTAATTGGTTTAAACCACAGGCCTATATATACTCCCACAATCATCCTCAATTCGAAAACAAACGCCCATTCAACCTCCCAGCCCCACCCACTCTCTCCCAATATCTTCCCATCCATCTATATACCCACACATACCTACTCCATTGACCACGAACCCCCTTCACCCAAAACAAATATCAACCCATTGCATCTACACTCGTACTCCTAATCACCCTCGCAATGACTCATCATCATCAGGATCGCGCTCTATGCACCCGCACCGCAGCATCCCATCATATCTATCTTATTATACTCTCCCAAACCGTCTCTCGTCACCGGCTGTATATACATATACACACGCTTATGTAGTTACACCGCCGCTGGGAAACTGGCACGTCTTGGGCGCGAATCTGGGTCGTCGTCTAACTGTTCCGCCGTACCGTTCCGCGAGCGAGCGAGCGCGCCCGCCTCGTCCTCCCACTCGGCCTTCGCGGCCGTCGTCGTCGTCGTCTCCTCCGAAGGAGCGCGAGATCGTCAGTACACGAAGGTACACGCGGCGCGCGACACGTGCAGTCCTAGCAGCGCAGCGGAGTCCTCTCCGCATACGCGCTATATACACCGACACTTTGTATATATACATATACTTACGTGCTTTCGCTTTTGTTCGCGGAGATATTTGAAGAGGAGAGAAGAGAAGAAGGTGCTCGAAGAATCATGAGATTTAACGGGGAGGATTGAGGAGCGGAATCGTCATATTTATTTATTTATTTATTTATTGGGGGATTGACTTGTGCGAGGTGGAAGATCCGAGGAGCCTGGAAGATTTGGTACTGGGATCGTATTGAGGTGAGTGTCGAATTTTGTTTTCTTCTTTTTATTGTAGTGGAGAATAATGGGGTTGTTGCTCAGGGGGTTGGTTTAAAATTATATTTGGAAGGGTTCTCGAACAATAATTTAAGGAAGCTTTAAACTGAGATTTTTCATTTTTATTATACACGTATAATAGAATTTACTTTTAGTAATGGGTTTCTCGAGAGCGATCAGATGATTCTCCGTTTTTTAAGATGTAATTATGTTGTGTGTAAGTAGATTTTACATAATGCAAATCCTTAAAATTAATTTTCATCCGCAATGAATGTTCTGAATTTCTGTCCACACATATACGTGTAAAAGAAAATCGATATTCAATAATAATTTTATGCAAATAGCATTGAAGCACGCGCATAAATCTATTATACTAATGACTTCCAGATATACCGTTACCATGAGATGTACGCTGAATATATAAGTTTATTTCATTCGGCGCTCGTTATACACACATCTTTGGGATGCTATGAAAGCCATTAGAAAGAACTTTGTCTCAACTTTGCCAATTTTCATATATTACTTTACTTTAGATGTAATTTATATGATAATCATAACTCAACAATAACGTCTTTAATCTGTTTGTAAATTTTAATTTATTTTATGAGATACATTATGTAATAGGTTTAGTATGAATTCGTTATAAATTAAAATAAATTTAATATATGATTAAATTAAAACGACTTAAAATTGACCGCAAACCGATGTTGGAGTCAAGTTACATTAAAAATCATCATTTCGACTCAGAATCGATCAACCCTTGATACACTAAGAAAATAATCTGATTGTCTAAACTGATCAATTATTGTGATCAATTTTAATGATCAATTAAATCTGTATTTGAATACGGACAGCTAAACAATTTTGTTGAAATAAAAATATTAGACTGCGAATGAATATAATATTGATTTAATTAATTCGATGAAATACATACATTCGATTCAATCTAATATTTTTCTATCAATAAAACTACTTAACTGTCCGTATTCAAATACGGGTTTAATTGCGCCAATAATAATATATTACGCACTTTGGGAGGAAAAACAAAGAAGGTGCCAGATCGCATGTAAATTGTCACCCTAGCCGAAGGCGTGTAAAATAAAGTTTATTCTTTACTTCTACTCCCTAGGGGCGTAATATACTAAGTATTTTTCTCATTTCGTTTTCAACAAGTTTGTATTCAAAAGCTTTAATGTTTTAACCGAAAAAAAATTTCTTCTTTTTTAATTTTTCGTCTCATTACCAATTAAAGCGATGTAACTATAAATCGACGCCCTTTACGAAGACTAGCACAACTCAGTTATAGTTTTCTCTGCGTTAATCTCCATAAGGAACCTCGAGTTGTGCTATAGTCTTCGCAAGGGACGTCGATATAATGTTTATACAAAACGTATAAAATTCAGATAATTCTTTAGCTTATTAATAAACCATTTATATATCACATAATAACAAACAATATTCAAAGTTTTAACAAAAACAAATGCATATCACTAACCTCCAGTCGTAATGTTACTTTAATACGTTCAACTCTTCCCGTACACACCCGTTAGAACTTCAAAGCAATAATTATCCTCACGTGCACCTGGACCTTGCCGTACCTCATCGCATCCTCCCCGCATATCCGTATATATACCTCCCCTATCGCTTCTCTCACAAGATAGCAACAACCCGTTTTAAAAGCGCTCGCGCTCTTATTCTAACAGTATATATAAGTTATATGCACTTCTGCGCGCATCATCGATAAGGAAGCGCGCGGTGTAATAACGATAATTGCGAGCGGCTTCTGTATAGCTATATACACATAACGACCGGCTCGCTCGCGCGTATTCCCTTCCTGGTTTACCTTCGCTCAGCTGTCCGCTGCAACAGGTCTTTGACCCGCGTGGTCTAGCGCATGTGTGTGCGTGTAGTATATACGCGGTGATGCAACTGGTCTCTTCTTGAGCGATGAAATCGCGTTCATTCTGCGGGTACTTGGGTTTCCAGAGATTTCTCGGTAATAGGGTATACACGAGAGTGGTGATATATAGGGGTTTCGGTGAACGTGAAAGTCGTTTTGATGTAGCGTGAAAGGACGATTTTTCTTTTTTTTTCGTTTATGAGTGAGGTAAAAGGGATACACGAGCGTGAGAAGAAAGTCCTTTCGATAATGTGTCAAATTATTGCTCGATTCGCTGGATTTTTTTCTTTTGTATACGCAATAATTGTTTGATTGAATATATTAATCTAAATGGGGAATCTTAATTCGACCGAGTCGCGCCTCGAATTTCACTTTTCTCGGGAGTTTTTCAGCTCGCGCGCCGATTATATCCTTTATTGGAAAGTACAATACGGTATATTAATCCTTTATTTTCATATGGCGTGCACACACATACATATATATACGTAAGTATATATTCGAGACAAGTTTAACAGGATTCGGATGCACGATCGCGACAAATAAGTGGGTTATATACGCGCGGACACTTTTTCTCGTTTAAAACACACTGCAGCACACGCGTATAATGTGTGTATATATATGACGAATACACAATTCCGATGACGCCGGCGAAGAAAGTCCTTTTCGGGGACAAACCCGGCGGCCGGCTTTTGTCTTTCTCTCTCTGAAAATCCCAGTGGTGAAAACTTTCGTTCGCTGCTGGTCGTGCATTCGTGATTCACGCGAAGTGAAAGACATGCGGATGTATCGGGTTGTTGTTTATCGACTACAACACATTGACGATTAATAACGTCGTTCGCACAATTGTTGTCGAGGCGAAATGATGGAGCTAACGGTGAACGAGAAGTCGTTAGTGTTAGGGAGATTAATGAAGCAGTCGACACTATATATATATAGCAGGATATCTATTCAATAAACGCTTTTTAGTGCCCGATGATTAGTTTGGACATCCGGTTTCAAGTATAGGTACTTGGCTCGATAATTTTTCGGCAGTATATAATATCGTTTTAGTTCAACGAATCATAAGAAGTTTTATATCGTTTGTTTAATTTTAATACCCGGGTAGTCATTTTATTGCTCATTTTTATAAAATAGACGGTTTAATAAACTCACCGGATATTGATTTAAATGCTCATTACAATATTAAAGGAATTAATGTCTAAACTGTTTCCGAAAAAACATTCAAATTCCTCGCTTTTTCGTCGAACAAAACTTTCTTCGTCGACATAGCCGCGAGCTTAGTCACCTGCTTCGTAGAACCCTACATTATTATACATATTAAACTTATATACCAAACGCATAAAGAACCATCACAAACGACTATACCTATACCATCCACTCTATAAAAGAATTATAGCCGGATGTAATGGCTCATTTAAAGACTCCTCGATGTGATTGGTTATTTGAAAAAAGCGCGAATATTTGAATTTTTTATTAGTATATTTATAGAACTAATTCTAAATAATTAAAATAGAAGAAAAACATTTGATTTTGTTATTGTATGTATAATTATCTTATCATTTAAACTAATTAAAACTAAATCATATAGTGAAAAATAGTGTTCTATAAACTCAAAAACAAAATAGTACGCACGAAGCGCGTTTGAATTTTGCTATAGTTATATTAAAAAAATTAAACTAAAATCTTTCCTCCCCACCTCCGTCTCTCTCAAATAACCTGCGAGCCGCGCGCGATCCGGTCTTTCGATTTCACGGCTGCGCACACCGTTACGAATCTTTCTCGTATATCCCATATACCTACACATCCTCTCCGCATCATCATTTCGGAGACTCACCTCGCGCGCTTGCTTATATACTTACTTACAAATCTCGCCGCGCGCTCGGCGATAATATGACCGCGCGAGCGAGCCCCGCGTCGAGCGCGCGCGAAAGTAGGTCGCCCCAAAATCCCACTGTACCACTCACCCGGCTGCTGCGGCCATGGCAATGACTCTGCGGGAAACCAACTCTCGTAATAACTCTCTCGCGTATGAGAGATTCTGGGAGACTGGTTCTTCGTGTTTTTTTTCCTCTTTCTCGTGGTTCGAAGAAGAAGAGTTTTTCTGGATGTAGGTATATACTTAATTGGGCGAGCTAGGAAAAAAAATTTTTCTTTCTTTTTTTTCGTTGTTACGAGGTGAATTGGAGTTACGTGATTCGGTGAAATTTACACAATGGGTTATGCGAGCGTGCCCGTATATAAGTGTGCGAGGGTAAAAAGTCACGGAGGATGGTTGTAATGAGAGAGGCGGTCGGTCGCTCCTGGAATGCGATATGCTTCTTTGTTAATGCTCTCCTATGTGACCCGGGAAATAAATGCGTGCAGTATATATGGTGAGAGAGTTCTTGGGAGTTTAGATGCAGTTGAAGCCGTTGTTTTGATTATATATTATAAGAGTGTTGTGATACTTTAATATATATGATTATATATACACAATAATACCGTCACGTGCGCTATCATATTCCGCTATAGCCCTAACGTTTTATATATAGAGATCCCCCACACCTGCCCCACCGTCAAAAAAAGGAAGAAACTAGTTGCATAACTGCTGCTACATGTATATTATAACTGTTTACAGCACGACGAGGCGTCAATCACGCGTGAGCATTAAAATACATTTGAGGAAAAATCTCGAACGTAGAAGCGCAGCCCGTTCAATAATTCATCCGATATAAAATATAATATCAACTTCTCGAGTTACTCATCCATCCCCCGTCCGACGCATATTTGCACGCGAATCCTTTTTACGACATATATTATAACGGCGCGATGTGGTGTCCCGTACGTGCGCGTGCTTGCATAGCTACATATACGCGCGCGAAACACGTTTCGAATGAGGCACGAAAAAAGGGTTGCCGAGACGCGTGTATATGTCTATTTTGTGCAATAAAAAGGAGAATTTGTCGGTTAACAAGTGGAGGAGCTGGAAATAACGCCTGAAATTTTTCTTGTTTTTTTTTTGTGTGATGGTGGCGCGGACTCGGCGGCTACTTTATTATAGACGTTATCTTAATAATCTTTATAGTTCCAGGCAAAAAACTACACCTATATACTTGATAAAACGAGATTTGCGCTGGAAAGATCGTTACTTTCGGAAATTATACAGATATATTATTGTTTTCTAAATAAGTATACTATATTACCGCGCTCCGATCTTTTTCCATCGGGTAAATAAACGTATTATACGCATCACAAATCATTCATTCCTCATCTCACCCCAGTCTATATACATCTCCGCACCGATATACCTTCAAAATCATTCTTCCCGATTACTTATACCTACTTAATATACTCTCGAGCACGTTTATAAAAATTCTACCGCGCTCACACGCTGAACTTTTCACTGTCGCGTTCGCGCGCTCGAAAGTGCGAGTAACGAGACGCGCGCGTGCAGGTATAGTAGACATAAAAACCCGGCGGAATGTGCCGCGCGGATATACTGGTTTCCACGAGAACGCACGATGACGACGGTGCTCGTATATAGGCAGCAGGTATAGTCCGCTATGCGCGCGACGGTTATGGGTAAGATGCGCGAGAGCTGCCGCGTGGATATATGGCGAGGAGCACAGCTGTTTCGAGTTTTTACGGGTAGCTGAGGGATGGATGAGGTAGCGTGTGTATATAGTAGGTGTACTGTGCGATCAGAGGATCAGAGGTGGTTGTATTCTTTAAGACATGGTTAAAATTAAAATTCGACTTTGACTATAAAAGATTAATGGTTTTGTGTAAGATATATATAGGTGTCTGATATAAGGAAGAGATAAAATATTCAAATATGAGTATCATCGTGATTAGGGTTAATCCCCATACCGGAAATGGAAAAACAATCGTTGAACAAAGGAGACTTGACTCTTTCATTAAAACGTGTCTGTTTATACCGCTTGTGATTGTACATGAATAAAAATTCACTCGATCTTTTGGCAACTAAATATACATATATAAGTTTTACTTCGTATGAAAATGTAAATTTAATTAGCATTGTGAAATGTTGACCGACCGTGTTTGCTCAAAATCATTTTCGGCGCGCAAAAATTTCAGCTCATTTAAGGAACATTTAACGTCGCCCGTCCCGTGTATCACGAGCATGATTTATAACAAACCGCCGACGCGATAAAGGTTTAATAAACGCCAGCTTCGTATATATTTCATTCGCAATTAAGCAAACTGCGGTATAAAAGCAGAGCTACAACGCACTCGTATGTATATAAAATAATTACCCAGGATGTGTATATATACACAGGTGATGAGGAATGCTCCGTTACTTAATTTCACACGTTATCTCGATTATTATCCGAACTTTTATATAGGACGCTGTAGCATGTATATAGCCACTTTGATTCAGCAAAAACATAAAAGTAAAAGGCCGCCGCAATTCTCATCAATTTCCGCATGTATATATATATGTACATAAGTAATTAAAATTTTGTAAAACTATTCGCTGATATGCAGCCGCGTGAAATTGCCGTTTATGTTTTAATGAATTATTATAATAATCAGTACCAGTACAACAAAACTCAATAATTATCATCTCTACAAAACGTCCACTTAAATATATTTAACGGGCTAGTGCTCGCCACTAATCACTATAATCACTATGTACAAACACAGCTCATTATACATCATTACCAAACGTTATATACCATTTACGTTATAAATAGAATCTCTCCTAAACCACAGCCCACGAACCACCATCCAAAAAAAAAAAACACTTTTATTTTCTCCCAAAAGAAAAGAAAGCCCGTATAGTCTCATTACCCACACGCCGCATTGTCTCGCTGCGCATACAAAAAAGGCATTTATATATACGTACACAAACACACATGCTACGACGAGAGCACTATAACCATCGACACAACCACACTGATGGCCCGTTACACAGCTCTTCCTCCTTCGTAAACCAGGAAAAGTATAACTCGTGGCCTCAGCATGAGTACACACAACCCACGCGTCGTGTCATGTTCGTCATCACTTCCGCGCTTATGCGCTCGCGCGCATGCTAACGAGGGCTCGGCTCCATTGTAAAGCTGTGTATATAGGTATATAAGTAACATTCCTGGTGGCCGCGCGGATGGCCGCGCACGGAATCTGTGTCAGTCGTGCCATCGATGATACTTATATATATGTATACTGCGTCTGTATATGTGATGTACCCTTTCACCGGTACCACACGCGCGAGCGAAACGGTTACGAGAGCTGCCTCTGTGTATGTGTGTATTGTTATGATGGTCAACGGTGAATGAACGCCGTGTCGGATTGATATATAATGCGCTTGATTAGGTGCACCAGAAAAGGTCGCGCGCGGTGAGAAAAGGTATATATATATGGTGTATATTGAGGAGGATGGATCTCACCTACTTTGCTTTTTGAGGCGGCGATATGCGAGGTTTTGCACGGGGAAGCGTGTATAATGAATTGGCTTTGGTGTGCGGGGAGGTGAAGGAAGCGAGTTTCTTTGGGTTACGGTACTTGGATTTCGTTTCGTTTTGCAGGCATAAATGAAGCGTGCGGAATAGTTTTGTAAAAATTAGAGAGGCGTTTGTTTGTAGCTTCGTGAGAGAATTTTTTTTTTCTTTCTTTCAGTAAACTTTTTATTGTTGCCAAGAGAATGTGGAGATTGAGGTTGACGAAAAGAGAGGGTTAATTAGTTTTTTGAAGGGTCATTTGTGACTGGAAAAAAAAGGAAATCAGGTGTTGATTATATGTATATGTGCGTGTAAGTTATATTAAGACTCGTATAAGTGTATTAAAAAATGTATAATGAGTAATAACGACGAGATAATGACAAACGATTACCCCTAATATATATATTAAAAAACCTGTCTTCTTTGCTAGAGAGAAAAAAAAACACGTTTTAATTCGACAATATAGACTCGCCGTTCAACCGCATTAAAACTACTTTCCCTGGCATAAATGAAGACAATTTTTCAGTCTCCCAGGTCCCGCACGTACAAATAAATAGTGACATTAGAAAGTCCATTTTCAGATAACATATATCTGGCAGCGACTCCGCGTCTTTTCCCATAAACATTTTTTTTTATCTACTTTGGATCGTTAAATCACGAAACGCAGAGAGAATAATTTCACTTATTTATCATGGGAAAATCCGTCGGCGATCGCTATAATGTCCCTAAATTAACGCTGAATAATAATCGAATTTTCCATTTATATTTCAAGATATATATTATACTCGGTTAAGCCATATCTTTGTTCGAATCCGCAATTCGTTTGCATCCGTCCCACGCCGATAAAATTTCATCCGCAAAACGATTATCACCGCAAACAATATACCGCAACCAAACCGAACCACACACTTGAACGAAGAATATTCTTACAAAATCCCAGATTTCTTCTCATTTTTAAAAGGAAATTAATTTCCCTCTCCATGCGTCGACTCATTACAATATCCTCCGCCACAAATATTACCCGCCCCATACTTACCGCGAGAACAAAAAAGAACTCTAAGTGTCACGTGCGCGCGGCAAAATAACGTTCGCCAGAGACAGGAAGACGACGAGATTTTTGTGCAATCAACATATACAACAAGCGCCTCAACATATATGTATCGCGCGCGTCCTCTCCTCAGCAGTATGCGCGCGCCGGACGCGAAAGCGATGACCCACTATAGCAACGGCGGCGGCGTGCCTTCCTTCGGTGACGTAATAATCTCTCTCGTTAACGGTATCCTCTCCTCATTATATAGATATCTCGTGCGAGCGAGCGCGTGTCGCCTTTTTTGTAAAACCGCTTGGTGCGCGTGCGTACGCCGACTTTTTTCGCCCCCGTTCGTTGTTTTGATCTCGAGCACAGACCGAGCGAGTTCGATTTTGTTATTTTCGATTTCGCGCACTGCGCGTCGCTATATCTCGTAGCTGTTGGTTTTTGTCGAGCGCTATATTATAACGCATAGCCGTCGCGTTCATCCGGGAAATCGGGAATTTTATTGGTTGGGAATTTTTATTGTCAAGAGGAAATGGTTATGATTTTCAGGGTAATAATTTTGTAGAAAATTAATGAGGGAGCGCGTGGCCGGTGGGAAAGCTTGTTCTAGCCGATTCCCGAAGACTGTCAATCAATGATTTATAATATACGGCACTTGAAATAATCTTTTAAATACATTGCTTCCTGATATTTATTATTCACCTTTCATTTCCGGAGCGCTTGATGATTGATTTATTAGTTTAACATTCTAATCAAGACATTAATTTCCGCTTTATCGTTGATTTACTCTTATTTAGATTTCCAATTTTACTGGATCAACGTAAAACAACTATATTTATATAAACAATATCGATACATAAATCGCTTGTATTAGATTTTTCGGTTGTTAAAATAATACTGTGACAGCTATCACAAAGATAAACCTCGAAAAATCATTTATTTGAATTCCAGTAACAAAATGGGGTCAACGAATTGGGCTCCACTGCTACTCCTCATCAGCGCCATGGCGCTGTCCGTCTCGGCCGCGGGCGAGTTTCTCATGGGCGGCCACCTGGACAACAAGAAGGTCACGGCCGACTCGTCGTCGCACCTGGTACTCGCGCGCACATCCGACGATGGCGACCTGGATCTCATCGCCGAGGAGAGCTCAGCGAGCGTCGCGTCCACGCCCTATCCCGACCAGGAACCGAGGTACGTGTAACATCAATGATGACTTTTTACATAAGTAGGTACAAGATAACATTTTTAGAGGCAATGTGATGTGAATGTGGTATCCGGGTTTTTAGGTATAAGTTGCCGTATGCCTTCGCGTTCAACGGTGGCAAGCCATTCTCGCTCGAGAAGGATCCGATAACCGGTAAAATCGACTTCGAAAAGACGCCACCTGTCAAGGCTCTGAACCTGTCCGACACTTATCACGACGAGGACGAGGATGATGAGAAGCTGGACGACGCGTCGAAGAAGGACTATCCTTATGGCAAAATCGGCTACATCGATAGCAAACGCGTCGTTTCGACAAACTCGAAGAACGAGCGCGTGGGACCGAACGAGATAAATCCCTACTCGCCGAGTTTTCACGACTTCTTGAACTTGCCCGTGAAGTACAGCTCGGAGAAATACGAGAGCTACCCGCTCATTTCGAGCTCGTACGCGAACACGAAGGTGCAGAGCGGCTCGAGCAGCTATAATATTAACAACCACAAGCCGTACCATCAGGAGACCGCTACGAAGGTATTTATCTGTCATTACTTTTATCGAGTAACATGTAATTTCACCTCTGCTAGTGTTCTTCATACGTCTATATATATTTTCATAAAGGTATCCATTAGCATGGCTACACGCAAGGTGGTCTACCCGAAACCCACTACGACAAGTACGACCACAACCACTACGACAACGACGACGAGAAAGCCGGAAACTACGTCGACTACTACAACGACGACGACTACTCCGAAACCGGTGGAAAAGAAAACGACAACGACGATGAAGCCGACTAAACCACCGACGACAACTACGACGACGACTTCGACGACGACTACGACGACAACGCAAGCGCCACCAACGCAGCCAAAGGTCACCACGTGGAAGCCACCCAAGAGCACAAACGTCTACGATGATTACGAGGAAATGCTGCCGATCGAGAAACTGCAGGGGACGAAATACGGGTGAGTTATATGCATTCATAAACAAGTGGATAAATTATGGATCTTTTTTCGAAATTTAATGTTTCTATGAAATTTATAGTCAGAATCCAATGGCGGATAAGGAGGTGAATGGACACAATAACGGCCCACAGAGTCCTGTACGCGTTACAACGCAGTCGACTTACGACTACGGCTACGACGATTACGAATCAGGCGAGGACCAGTCGCAGCTCAGTCAGCAGCATCACCAACAACAGCACCAGCAGCAACAGCACCACAATCAACAGCAGGAGCAACAGCAGCACCATCATCTACAGCAGCAACACCAGCAGCATCTCCACCAACAGCAAGAACACCAGCAGATGCTCCATCAGCAACATCAGCAGCAACAACAACTTCACCACCAACAACATCTGCAGCAGCAGCAACAACAACAACAGCATCAATACCAGCAGCTGCCACACCGTGGTGACGTGCACAATGCGGAGTTGGAAAGTCCATCTATGACCACCACTACTACTACTACGCCACCACCGACGACAATGCCCACGACTGTGATCGCCTCGTCGACATTCGCTGCATCCTCAACTTACCACCAACCGTTGACGGATATCCATTTGACCAGTATGCAGCCACCGATGGTTCCCATTCATTATCCGCAGCAGCAGCAGCAGCCGCCACCCGTGACGTCGATGCCGTTGGATAATGCCAACCGCCATATTCAGATTCCTCCAGTGCACGAGAATTTTGTTGAAGGACACCGGCCCATCGATATCTACAATAATAATAACAACAACAATAATGCAAACAATAATAATGCCGCACATGCAGGTGTTCACTTCCCGGGTACCATGTACAACAGACCGGGAACAGTCATCAACGTGTTGCCTGAGAGCACCAGCAATGTCATCGTTCCGCATGATCAAGACACAGTATCCTTTGTGCTGGGTAATAGACAAAACGTGGAGGGAAGTTACTACACTCACGGATCCACAGTAGAGGAGCACGCCTATGTACCTATTGGCTCCAATGAAAATAACTTCAGACCAATCATCGGATCGGTAAGTCCGCATGTTTATTAATCAAGATTATATTTGTACAAAATATATATTCATGGTATAAAACAAACTTTCATTTTAAAGGTTTCTAACGCTCAACAATCGCCAATGGATCAGAAGGTTTCTGTAGCCCTTTCTTCTGTCGCGGTGGTCGAACCATCGGTCCCGACCGGCAACTACAATCCACCAAAGTGGCCCAGCAGTCAACTTGTTCCAGTCAACCAGGGTGTTGTGAAAATCATTCCCAATGCTGATTCGGAGTCCCAGAACACGCAAAGCCAGTCGTCCATTGTCTTCCCTACCCCGGACAACAACCGCAAGGATGTATCTACTCAGACCAACGACGTTCCGGTTTCCGGATACGTAAACTTCCCCGACAAGATCAGAGACAAGTCGGACAGCGAAGTACCTAACCAGAGACCCGTTGAGGAGCACATTATCGTGATTAACCAGGCTGACGGCTCCATCAAGGAAATAACACCTGGATCCACCAACCCTTCTGATAATTCCATTATTCTGGGAACCAATGTCAATAACCTTAACAACAATAATAACAACAATAACAACCCGAACCTGCCGCAATTATCGGAAAATCTGACGCCGCCAGCGGAGAACCGTCCATCCAGGTAAAAAGAAATTCCACCACTCTCATTTTTTATTTTTTTTATGAATTCAAAATTAATAAAAAAAAAAATACGAAAATCTTAATTCTACTTTTAATTTATATGCAAAACTACCATATTACTTTTCATTATTTATCAAAAAGCAGGCCACCTCAGGGCGTAGTGAACCGCCCATCATTCTTCTATCACTACCACCACAGCAACGGCCACAATCCGATGAAGGGCCCGCCTTATCCGACCAAGCCCGACACCACCCCAACGTTCCTTCGACGAAGGCCCGAGGTGGAGAGGCCGGCCGTAGGGTTCAAGAGGAAGCCCACTGTCGGACCCAACGACAACAAACTGCCTAACATCCTGCCACAGTTCAGGCCCAACGCCAAGACGTCCCATGGGCATAGGGGTGCTGACAAGATAGGTAAGTTTTCGTAGCTTGTGCTTTATTTCTTATGTTGAGAAAACTTGAGTAAGTGGATTAAGTCCGGTATGGTAAGACCATCGCTTAGAAAGTATTATATATATACAATATTGCGAACCGTGTTATTTTCTCATCTGTAATCAGGATGTACGAGTTTGGAACCTTATCGTTTTTGCGGTTTTTCTCAGCTTTCTTCTTCTGAAAGGGTTAAGTAACTCTCTCCGCGATTAAAAAGATAATTTTTCTTTCTATACGTCCGCACGTAATTCCATGTACTTTAGAAACATTGGCATAGATACTAGAGATTTCCTTTCGAGGTCGGAAATTATACATCCCGTACAGCTACATGAGCTCACGGTCTTCCTTAAAAGTTCATTGAAAATTGACAGTACTATTATCAGTAACACGAAAAGGCCTTTAGCGCTAAATTGAGTTCCCGGTATAGGTGTATAAAAATAACGGAGGAGAGGATGACGGGAGTAAAGACGGGGCCGCGCCGTAAGAACTATACTTTCCCGACGTCAATTGTCATCGTCGTTATTGCTTATACGATGAATAGTTTCAATATTCAGACTAAATGTTTGCCGCGTCTCGACAATCTGGGACATTACCTACTTACTGGCGGTAAAATTTTCGCATTCCATTGTAGTCGCCAGATCGAAACGATGTCAATTGAAAGTTCTTACCGCACTCCCTACTTATGTATACTGTCGCGGTTCTTTAAACCCAATAGTCTTTCTTTTCATTTAGTTTTTATCGCCATGTCCAAGCATTATAATTTTCTTATTGTGTGAACAGTAACGGTTCTTCAACATAGCAATTGTAATTTTCTATACCTTGTTTGACACCTTCGCTGCTATGCAATTCGTATATGACGCGTATTATTATGTTCTAGTTTTCATTACTTTACTATTTAATAATAGTATAAAGGAAAAGAGAATTATGCTGTAGCTAACAATTTCTAAATAAAAGATTATTTTTATCGTATCAGTCCAATTAACTGTTTCACTCTGGTATTTTTCATAAATTTTAAACGTAATTATACCTTTTAAGTAATTTGTATTCAATTTCGTGTAAATTTTTCTTTTCAAGAGTCTAATAAAAGTACTGATGATAATTATATATAATATACAAATCAAAATAGAAAGTTTATGATCTACATACTATAACTATAAATATAGTTACTGTAAGTTCCTCGTAGTATAATCAAATTAATGATTATGTAATATGCTTTCACGATCAGCGTAAAACTTGAATAAAAATTTAGACTTGTGTCAATTTTGCTAGCTAAATATCAAAATTGAAAAAAAAAAGTAAAACTTTTTTCTTGTCCATCATCAGCAACCATAACCAAATGAATTCCTCCCGTTACAGGCACGCTACCAGCCCCACCAACAGGCTATCTCCGCCCTCGTCCCCCGGCGCCATCACAAACCCCGCCCCCGCACGCGCACCATCCGTCCCGTCGCCCTCAGCAACCACACGCCCCAATCTCTCCACCCCCGTCTCACCTCCAGCGTCTCAGTCCACCTCCTCTCCCATCCCCGCCGCCGCACAATCTACGCAAAGAGGACCTTCCACCCCCGTTACCCACCCCTGAGCATCTGAAACGCTTCCGACCCCCGGTGACGACCGGCCAGCGACCTATCGGCCAGAAGCTCAGGATGGAGGATGAAATTGCTGGCGAGAGGTTCTCGGCGGAACCACCCCAGGTGCCGCCTAGACCCATTATTTTTCCGCATAACAGAGGCGACAGTCAGGTGCCCAAAGTCGCGTCCCTCCAGATGATCCAGCAGAGGGGCGGATTGGATGACGAGATCATTAGGTCGAATCTGCCGCCGCTGTTCAAGATTAACAACAGGTCGGACGAGAAGAAGGACGGGGAGAGCGATGGTGATGAGAACTCGACACTGGTGAGTTGACAATTTTATCGTTTTGCCTTTAAAATTTCGGCAAAGATTCACATAATTATTTTTTCAATTTCCTTTTCTTCATCAATAAACTTAATGTACAATATACAGAAACTTAAACGGTTCAAGATGGATAAAAATTTTGCTGCTAATAAAAAAAAAAAGTTACAACATTATTTCTAAAAGAATTTTATTTTTCTCTGTAAAAACTATAGATATTGATTATATAAATAAAGCCTTCCATATTATAGTTAAAACTCAGCCGCCGAAAAATTGCAAGCGAAAAGTATTTTTTGGTAACCAAAAATTTTCATTATTTAAACAAAATTAGACGAACGAAGCTGACCGTCGCAAGGGCACCGACGAAGATGTCCACGACGACGGTAGCGCCTCCGAGTCTGGCCCCGTGTACGTTGTCTACCCGGTGAACAGCGCGGTGAACATCGGCAGTCAGGAAGACCTCGTCGAGCGCGACGAGACCGTTGTCATTGGTACCCACGGACCCCATCGACCTCTTCCACCAGATACCTTGCTTCACGATGAGGATGAAGATGACAAGAATGACGATAAGGTGCCGGGATTTTATTACGGCAAGAGGCCGCATCATAATGCCGTGAATGGCAATTTCGCGTCGCAGGTAATTATGATAATTTTATGCATATTTTCCAAATGATAATTATATTGAAATAGTAAATATTTGACATTTCATCTGGTGAAAACAATCTTCAAATTAGTATTATTTAATGTGTGCGTATCCTCGTTATCATAACGTATAACACAGCTGAAATGCAAAAGTCAAATCGTGTTATATCTAACCAGCACACTGTGAAACGAGTTTTGCAAAAATTACCATACTTTCTCGTAAAGCTACGTACCATACTGACTGAAATACTCTACAGAACTACTATATAATTAGCATTCTATCAGAAAATGTTACAATACAGTATAAAATATTTTCTTGTTTAACGTGTAGCAATATTTCCTCTAAAGTATGGTAATACATTCAGGTTTTTATTAGTCTGCAATAGCTTTCGGAAGTAGTTGGATAATTTTTATTACTACCCTGTCGTAAATTATAAGTGTTAATAACATTTAATAACTGTTAAAAATGAATGAAAACTGTTTAGAACTCGTAAAACTGTTTATAAATGTTATAAAACGTAGAATTCTGGACACATTTTTTCTAATTATAATAGTTTGTAACAGTTTCAGTTTCTAGTAGTTTTAAACAGTTTCAAAAGATTTTAAATTTGATATTTAAGAAAAATTATTATTATTATTATTAACTAATAATTATTCAATAGCCATATTATTATATTAATAATAATAATTAATAAATATTTAACAGTTATTAAATAATTTAATAACTATTACAACCTGTTAAAAACTTTTAAAAAAATGTTACAAACACTTAGAAACAATTATTAATAACGTCCAAAATCCTACATTTAATAACATTTTTGAACAGTTTATCAACCTTATTAACAGTTTTTAACATTTTTGAACAAAAATATTTCCGCTAGAGTATAGACTGTTTTATTTATGCGCATTATTGAAAACGAATCATTTACCTCGAATCTTCTTTGACAAACTATTATTAACCTTGAAAACTAAATGTTTTGTCAGGGATACCCACTGGACAGACCGGACTCCTCGGTCCTAGTTCCAGAGAAGCCGATCCTCGTACCCAGCGACGACCTCGAGAACGACGAGGAGCAGAGGAAACCCGACGAGTCGAGCTCCAGCGACAGCAGTTTCAACGTCATCTCGTACCTCCAGGACTTCCTCCCCTTCGCCACCAAGAAACAACAATCCAACACCATCTCCGCAACCCTCCCCCGGCTCCCCCTCAATCAAGCCTCCAGCCCAATCGCCTACGTTTTCACGCCAACGACACCCTCGGCGAATCACCGCCACGACCTGAACTTCGAAGACGACGAGGACTACGTGCTCCATCGCGACGAGAAACCAGTTCTCCTACCCTCGCAGCAACCCAGCAGCTCGTCATCCTCCGCCCCGTCACCCCAGAGCTTCAATGCGCCATTCATCGCGAGCGTATCTGCGGAGATGCCCGTTAAGAACGGCTGGAGCGTCGTCGTAACTCCAGGGCCTGTTAACGGCACCGAGCGCACCAAGGATGACAAGAAGGGCGGCACGGAAGCTCAGACGAAGGATGCGGAGTCGTCGACGAGCCAGGAGAACGACTCGCAGACGGAGAAGTCCGATAGTGCCGAGAACTTCGATCCCGATAAATTCAGACCTCAGCTGTTCGGTGGATTCAAACCGATCTACGAGTTCCCTGTTGACGAGGAGGATCACACGTCGATGGTTGGAAGGGGAGTGATTCCGAAGTCCGAGGGGCAGACGGTGAACGTCAACGCGGAGAGCGGCAGAAACCTCAAGTGATGGATGAAGAGATGAAGAGATTAGAAAATTTTTGTTTTCCTCTCTACAGACGTTCCCTTGGGCATTTGCTGTAGGCTGTGTAGTGTAGCTGGCGTTGTTCATTCGATCGATCAGGAAAATCAAAATATATCACATATATATACATGATAATTTGAATTGAAAAAATTTGAAAGACTGTTGTGACTTACTGAGAAAACGAACTGCTACCTACGCGCATATTGAGCTTTGTCGAACAAATGCTAGAGGGAACGCGCGAGAGACGACGACGAGATCTTGTGACGAAGCGCGCGTGTCGGTGATCGGTCCCATTTTTTTTTTTTTACGGGGGAAACCATATACCTATATATACATACTTCTACATGCACAGATTTATAGAGAAACAGACAGACAAAAATGATAAATAAATAATTGACAAAACACCGCGCTCGTTGAAGACGACATTCTCGTCGCGCGTATGCGAGCAGCTCCGATGTACGCACGGAGCTCGTGTATACGCGATTTGTATAGGACGAGGAAACGATGTATTATTATTATTATTATTATTATTATTATTATTATTATACTATTCTTGACGCCTGAACTGATATACGCAGAGAGCGAATGAGAGAGAAAAAGCTCGGCGATGAACTTTCTGCAGGGAGTTTGCGTACTCGAAAAATTTCGTCGCGCGAGCCCGTTATATTATATACGCAATTGCACTCGTCGAATTAAGTGCCAATTGTACTGTTGTATGCCAAACTATATTTTATATATACATATATATTATACATATATTTATATATATTTGTATTATTTTATACTTATACTTCCTTTTATACGACTACGTCTTTCTATTTTTAGTTTTTTTTTTATACGTTGAAATGAAAAAGAATCCTAACTCGTAACACACCGTACTATCATTGTATAACGATGTAACAATACACGTCACGTGCATCCCCTTTGTACTTATACACACATACAACACCCACCCATGTCCATGTATCATTCGAAAAGCGTAATTTTATTATTTAGATTGTAAGTGGTGCGTTGTGGTGACTATTTATATATATATATACAATACGAATTCTCACACTCTTACGTGTTTTAAGTTAAAAAAGAGAGATCTGTATTTAATATTTATTATACAATTAAGAAAGTACTCGCTGATGTGTTTTTCCTGTTATGTATATACATCCTTGTGTCACGTCTTATCCCCGGTGCCGTTAGCCAGCAGCTTGCGCTTCTCCCATTCCTGCTTCATGCGCGCGCGTTCCGCACTCTGGCGCGCACGACGCACGCTGCGCAGCTCCTCGCGCATATTGAAATACTGGTCGCGGAAATTCGCCTCGCCTATTGTGCACGCCGGGTCGTCCGACTGTTAAAGAAAAAAATGATTTTTATGAATTTTTTTTTTTTTTTTTTTTTAAATTTCGATTAAGATAGTATATGAGATTAAAAAGTTTCTTTTACCTCTGGCTCTTTGATTTTTTCGTAAGTTAATAATAGCCTACTGGTGTAATTGCTCAGAACCTGTTCTGAACTTGATATGAGCTTTAGGCAAGGATGAACGGGCAGTTGATCCTCCGAGTACTCTTTTTTGAAATAAGAGTTTAGAAATGTAATGATGATTAATATTTCGGAGCATTTTAAAAAATTCAAAATTTTATTCGTCTTTAAAAAATAATATCTTAAATTTTGTAATTACCGAAATATCGGGAACCAAAAGACTATTCTTCCCGTCAACTTTAAATGCTTAACAGAAAACGTTAACAAATCTATGAACAATTGCCACAATTCGTATACTACTTTGGACGGAATGTGCGTTTCTATTTGATGTTCCTCAATAGAAGGATTAACTTTGGCTGTTCCAATGCGTTCTACTGCTTCGCGAATACCATATGGAGCTGTTAAATTGCAAATTATAATAATTTAAAAACACTGAGGCTTATGAAAATATAACGGTCCTTTCTTTCAATATAATGAAAACTTACGATCAGTAATGATTGCATCCAATTTTATATCCGATTTCCATAAAGGTCGCGAAAAATCTGATACTATAGCATCTAAGAAACGTGATGACACACCATACTGTTCCATATTGGCTGCTATACTTTCATCTTCTTCTCTTATCTAAAAATGTATAAGCCAATTCCGTAATTTATTTAATTAAAATTAAAAACTGAAATATATAAAAATTATTAAAAATTTTTAGCAAATTTTGGCTTACTTTTTGAGATATTCTACTAGGCCTTGTTCTAGCGTGAAGCATTAAATAATCTATATCAGTACCAAGAGTATAACCACCAAACATTGATGCTGTAATTAATAGTGATCCAGTACCAACAAATGGATCTAAAACAATGTCTCCACTCTTGACTTGTGCTTGATTTGCCATTATAATAGAAAGCTGTGGATCCATAGAAGTGTTGCCAATAAATTTTCTAGATTTTAAGGAAAGTTTTTTTATTTGGTCTCTTTGACCATCTGCAAGCTATATAAAAATAACCATAAAACGAAATTTCTTCAAGTATTATTTTTATTTTGACTCAAATGGGCATTATAAAATTAACTTACCCATCGACCAAAAAATAAACAAACAGGGTCTTCTGGAATTGCATTTGGTTCAAGACCATAATACTCTATATAAAATAAAGTTGTGTCTGGATTTTTCAAGTCTACTGATCCTTTCAACGGTAAATAACCAAAAGTCTTAAAAAAAAAAAATCATTAATTACATTAATAAAGAAATTGCATTTCAAAAAATAAAATAAAATTTTACCTCTATTTTTTGTACTTTTTGTTTTTGCGTAAAATGCTTGCAAAATGTCTCAACAGTAACTTTAAAAGTAGTTGAAAGAAATGATGCTATTTCTTCCTGAGGATAAGACTTTAAATTTGAATGAAGCCCATCTGGAGTTTCTGAATATGCCCATAATTCAATACAATGTCGAAGTAAGACAGATCTACTGGCTATTTTGCGAGCTATATCTTCCGATGGTAGTTCAACAATCCAGAATGGCTATTAACGATATCAAGTACTCATTGAATTATCATACAAATATTGAAAATATATAAATAGAATAAGTAAATTAAAATTATTCAGCACTAAAAAATATATATATTACTTTATCTTACGTGATCTTTAGGCTTGAGAACTGATCTTAAGGTTATGTTGAACATTTTGATAATTGATTCCATTTCCTGAAAGAAACAAATCCATTATTTTGTATTCGAAACAAACCAATTTTCATTGAGCAGATTTGTTAATTAATCTGGTACTGACAGCCATTCGGAAGTCCACGTGCTCGTGGGCAAACCATAACAAATATTTCTTCCATTGTGTATTCATTGCTCATGCTGTCCCTTTGACAACAGAAGAACATAACCAAAGTTTCAACATCTGATCCTGATGATGGCCTGATGCTCGTTCATTTCTTATGCCGAATCGACGACTCCAACGAGAAAATTGGTCCGATCAACCGACAACCGTGTTATATGATGTGACGTCACAGCTCACAGATCAAAAGAGAATGGGTTGAAATGTTCCACGTGGACATATATACCTATTTTTTTTTATTTTGTAAAAACTTTTAGGTAATAATTATTAAAATCTAAGATTATTTCAGCCAATTAATTTTATAGTAGAAATGTTTTATGTATAGGTGCTAAATGTTATACAATTATTATGTATTATTGACGTGACATTAAGTATTATCTTATAAAACTTTTTGTAAGTTCAGTTAATAAATTAAATTGAAATATCAATGACATTATTATTTAATCTTATTTGGATTGAGAACATTTTTCTGTATAGGCTAGATAAAACTAATCTTATAAGTATCAATTAATTATAATTATTTGTCTTATTCATTTACTTAAAGAATGATCAAATTACTTCAAAGTATATTACATTTTAACTGAATTATATGAAACTGTCCCTAAATTTTTTTTTTTTTTTTCGTACTAATACTATAATAGTTATATTTATTTTGATACACGAAGGTTAATATGAACTAAGTAGTCTGTTAATAAAATAATGATGACACTTTTTGAGAAATTTTTCTTAATTATTTTAATATAAAATAAAAATACTGTACAGGGTTTTGAAATAAAATGATTTTATTGGAAAAATGGTACAAGTCTTGTAACAGACTCCACAGTTTATGGAGAAGCTTATCGCTTCCTGCGGAGTGACAAGGAGTTCCTGCGCAACCAAGCGGCCTTGCGGGATCCTCCAATTGTCTGTGAGAATCTGTGACCCTTGCCCAGACCACGAGAACTCTTGCCAGCAGATGTTTTGCCGCGAAGTTCACGGTGTTTTTGTACTGCATTGCAGAGCCAGTTAACTTTGGGATCATTTCTGATTGCCTGGAAATTTAGATTTGTCATTAGTATAATGGAATTTTTTACAAAAATAAAATAAACTGAAGTAATTATATTTACTTTGTGTGCAGGATCTACAAGGATAACTTCATAGTATTTGTATGAAGAGTCCTGTGCAACCCAGTAGCTGTTGAGAACCCTCAAGCCACCACAGCGCCTTCCAACACGTTCCTAGAACAAAATCATTGATTTTCATGATTAAAATATTCTCTAACTAATACTAGTAAATAATATATTTTTTTAATTCAACTCAGACATCCAAGGAAGATAATAAATCATCTTATTCAAATCTAGATATGATATCATCATGTAAAATTACTTTTCTTTGAAAATTTTCAAGTGCAATAATAAAAATAGCGTTCAATATAACAAACTTATTCAAGAAATTTATATCTTACCTCAGCTACAGATTGTAGTTTTCTCGTTGGTTTCAGCTGGTTGATACCATGGCTCTTAGGTTTGCCATAAGTGGCACCCTTAGGAACAGGACGTTTGCGGCCACCACGGCGGACACGAATTCTGAAGATGACGAATCCTGTTTTAAACAGAAGTTACAAACCTCAAGACTAATTTTCCTTAATAACTAATGACTATTAAGAAGTTAATACTTTTTTATTCAGAAATACATAATCTCCATATATGAGGTAAGAGTGGTGCATGTAAATTCATCATGTAAAAAAAGTTTTTCTTAATTTTTTATAAAAACAATTTTTTTTTAATAATCTATTAAAATAAAAATTGAAAGTACTACCAACCAAGGCAAAATAGATACTATTTTAATAAAAAAAAAACGTGTTTCATAGAAATTTCATACAAAAAATACATACCTTGCTTAGCTTTGTAGCCTAAGCGGCGTGCTTTGTCAGGGCGGGATGGCCTGGGCGCTCTGTGCAACTTGGTGAGCTGACGGTACTGCCAGCACCTGACACGCAGTAAGAAGCGGAGCACATCGCTCTGCTTCTTGCGATAAAGCTCTTGCATATACTTGTATGCACCCATCCCGATATTCTGAAAGTAAAATAAATACATTAGTATTAACATACCATAGATTTACACATGATAGTAGAAGGAAAGTAAATAAAAAAAGGATTTTTTCTCTTTAACAATTGCTAATGATAAATACAAAGCAGTTAATTTCAACAAAAATATTGGCTATAGTATGTTAGTCATGAATTTAATTTTAATAGATTATTTTAATCATCTCAACACATGGAAGCAATAAGTTTATAGTAGATTTAAGACAACAAGCAACGAACACGATGTTTTCGATAAAATACCTTAAATGTTTATAATGAAAGAATAAAATTATTAAAACAAATGATTGATAGAACAAATGCTTAATCGTTTTAGAATCTACGATAATGGCACATGTTAAAAAAACAAAGTTTTCCGAGCTCCTAACTCAAGGCTGGAGCCAGGTTATGAAAATGTTTTTAATAAGTAAAAAATTAATATCAAAACCTTTCGAATGCAAAAAATATAAATCACTTTGCATTGTTGAAGAATTCATCTTCGATTTAACGTGGGATAGAAGCAACAAATAATGCGAATGTTAACGGATGTTTAGAGATATTGAAAAGAACTGATGCTCACCTCGCGCGCCCAGTAAAGGAAAGAAAACACGCCGCTTAGGCTTTTAACACTGAACTACACGTGATACGCCAGAAAGTCGACTCGAGATATAAACTTGATCGCGGGTGCAGCGCCACCTATATCGACATATGAGTCCAGAATCACGCGGGAAAATGCAAATATAGAAAATTAGGAACATGCCTAGGATTTAGAGATTTAAAAAACATTTTTTATATATTTTTCCATTGATCAGTTTTCATATCGCCGGGTGGGAGCAAGAACATCCTATCTCCGCACGGCGCGTAAGAACGTTCCATCTCGGCTCGGCGCGTAAAAATCCCTTTATTTAGTTGATTATAAATTTGTTAAGAAATTCTTTTATATCTATATTATAATAGTTGTTTTTAATATGCAGTATGAAAAAACTGTATAGGTATAACGTATATACTTACGTTGGATTTTTATACATATACTAATTAGTATAAGAAATTGTTTTCGAGTCAGCGCTCTATATACCTATCGAGCGACTATCTACCTTGCTGTAATGACCAATTGTTAACAAATGGAAGCACGCGACCGGCGGATAGAATTGGATGCTGCAAAGATGAAAGATGATTGTGGCAATCATCAAAATTGATATGAACAGCTTTTTGGTATGTCCATGTTACTGACCTTCAGTGAGTGTTAACTTGTATTAAAATAATATAGTATAGATATTTGTATGAAATTAATTTTATAATTTTAATTTTTCTCTCTTACATATTTTTTGAAGATATTTCGTAAAGATGTTGCAAAATCATAATTTTGCTGAATCATAGATTTAGTTGTATATGGAGAAATATTTGATGTAGGTATAATGAGGAACATTTTATTTCTATAAAAGAAAATTAAAATATTTTCAGATTGATAGATTGCTTATTATTGACCTCATTACACAAACTCATAAACATATTATTTTGGCACGATATGACGTGCAAATGATTGTTTCGATAGTATATTGCATACTTTTCCATGTATAATAATTTAGGTAATACTATGTGATCAACCAACATTATCTTTTAATTGAAAAATTAGTTTAATCATTTCTATAATCATTTTAATTTTCAATTTATATTAGATACTTTGAAAGTTACTGTACTGAAAAAAATGATCACATACATAGTGACATTTGCAAAAACGAAATTATTCACCGTGCCACAAAAACCCCTCTTATTTTTCTAAAAATACCAAATCAGATTCATAATACTTTGTATATACACCTTGTCAGCGCCAAACCGACAAG
>UXGD01001897.1:0-30202 GCA_900474315.1 Torymus auratus
ATACATCTAAACAAAATTTATGTGTACATAGGCTGGTTAACAAAACTTACAAAATAAAACTTATTACTTAAAAACTTACAAACTAACATAGACTAAACAGCAAAATATATATAATAAAATAAAGTTTATGTGGGTACAGACCAAAAAGTTAAAAAATAATGCAATTGAAATATTTTTAAATACTAAAAATCTGAAAATCTGTTAGAATTAAAGACATTAAAGAATCTTTTTAGTATAAAAAATTTTTTATTTAAATCATTTTTATGTGCGCAACTTTTTCACTTATAACTACAAAAATCATTAATGTAAATCCAACAGTCAAATCACGCAGGCTCTTGCCATAAAGTCAAAATTTAAAATATTATCTATTCCAGAATAAAATTGGCCTAGATACTATACCCTGAGCTCACGTAATCAGAAACTATATCTATATTTACAATATTCTACAATATTGATTTCTTTTCGCGGAAAATTTCTTGCCACAGAAAACTTTAGATACAATAAAACCGCCTCCTTCAAATCAAACGTCGAAACCAATAATTTATTAGCCCCTAACGATTTTCAATAGTACATTCATAACCCGTGCCACTTTTGCTAGAATCGACTCCGAATCATTTATTTACTGACAACAGCAAGTCCAACTCTTCAACTTCTCAACAGCGCGGTAACAAACTTAAAACAAAGTGCAGAAGTACCACCACCACCGCCACCGTTACCGCCACCAACAAACTTTCGAAAAGAAAAACTGCACAGCGTCCGCCGCGAAAAACACGTAATCGTCGCCGCGCGTTCCACTTTCTCGCCCGGCAACTGTCATCGTATATATATATACGAACCGCAGCGTGCAGCTGTCTCACCAGTAGGATAGAAACGCGCCAGCGAACCTCGTGTCACACTGCAGGCGTCTATCGCGGGGCGAAATGGTTCTTTGACCGCGTGCTCGCTCGCGACATTAACACCGATATTTCGGCTGCTTGCGCGCGCGATTGCAGGAGAGGCTATATCTAGCGAAATTCAGGGCAAGCCTAACCACTAAGAGCTGTGATCCGGTGGCGGTTTATCTAATTGGAATTGTCGAGGGCGAGAGGGAAGTAACGTAGAGTAAGGGTGGGAGGGGAGGGTTCGTCGTCGTCGGCAACTTCGGACTATCTGCTGGAGCGCAGCTCCAAGGAGGCTCTTTAGACTTTACTGACGTGACGTCTCGCCTAATACTCGAATCCCTTTCGCCTTACCCCCTCCTACCTTGTGTTTCTCCGCCGCGGACGGCTGTAGCTTTATCTCACGAGCGCTAATTAATTGATGAGCCCGGATTTAAATGCAGTTCATCAGAATCGGACGTTCGCGAGTAGAAGAGAGAGAGAGACAGACAGAGTTGGAATATTGAATTTGGCTGGATTAGAGCGCACGCGAGAGAGGGAGAAACGTAACTTTGTCGCACGAACACGACATTTCGTTTAGTCTGCTTTGGCTTGTATGGGATGCGTCTCTTTTTTTCGAGGGAGTGAGAGGCGGGATTTTCGTAATTAGCGCGCGACTCGTCGTTTCCAGCGTATAGCTGCGACGTAGAAGAGAGAAGGGGAGGTGCGAGTAGCGCGCGTGGTGTGTGTTTTGCATTGCGTGTGTATATATATGTACAGCTGAGGAAAGCGAACTCGTTATAAGCCGAGGAAATTATAGATGCGGGAATACTGCTATGTCTTGTTTCGTCGCACGCCTCTGTGTGCTGGCGATGAAAACTGCGTGTGGATGAAACTTGGTAATTTATGGTATTATCCGTATCTGTCGTTCGTTACTTATAGATATTGACAAATACACCGCGAATTTTGCTGTTGAGATTTTGTTTATGTACTTCGTCGATATTTCATCCATCACAATTTAGAAATATTTTTGTGGCTGATATATTCTAACAAAAAAACGAATTAAATTAGTTGATGTATCACTATCAAATTTTGAACACGCAAAGTTTTTTGATACTTTCGATATGTATAAAAGTTACATTTAAATACGTATAAAATAAAAGTACAATGGTTGGAAAATGAAATAACTCTAATTCAATTTTAATTTGAACAAAAGTTTCAACTATATGTACAGTTACGTATACAAATATATTCATGCCAATTAACTACAAACGAATAGAGTCGGCATAATGAATCCTTTAGACGGCGTATAAAGGCATAATGTTGTAATGCTTTATTACGACCTAATGATCTTTTAAACCCTATTGCTATAATCACCTCGGCAGTCCAACTAACAGAGATATTACATAGCCACTTATCGCGATCATTCGTCTAATAAAATCAATTATAAAACGTAATTAGTTGCCATGCATAAGTAAGGGCGCGACTAATAATTAATTCGGCATCATTCGCCGGCTATAGGAATAATAATGGGTCAGACCTCGCGTGCGCGCAGAGGTCATCAATAATACACCAAATCGTAGGCGCAATTACAGACCCCCCGCGCGTACATGCAATATGGAGAAAATAATTAATAGACACTCGTGCCGCGAAAAAAATCGCGCCGTCAATGTCTACATAAACCGCATTAGACGCGGCTTTAAATATTGTTGACACAGCGTTGCTGCACTCGCGCGCGAGTTCACGAAGACGAGGAGCCACCTCGCGCCGTGTCAGGCAGATACGTAATAATGATTTTTCCCCCATCGAAACTTTGCCGTACGCTGAAACGCCACGTGTAGTTATGGCTAATTATACTGCGCGGGTGCGCGACCATGTCAATAGGCTCTAGCAGCTCTCGCATGTATGCGAGCCCGCTCATGTATGTATTATATGTGATGCGTGTGTAGAGTGCGCGCAAGCTGCGAGCGTTACACTTTCGCCGCGCTGTACGTATGTATGCACACTCGGCCTATTTAAAATCGCGCTGAATTCGAAGCGGCTCAACCGATCGTCGTTCGACAAAAACAACCCTTATATATCGACGGTGAACTGAGGTATACGATACGTCGAGTAAGAATGAGATCGTTAGCCGTCCAGTTTGAATCGGTAGACTAGGCAAAAAATCGATTAATTAGCGAGCTGAGTGAGAGAGAGGGAGAGAAAGAAAGTGATACATACACGTGTTACGCTCTGGCAGCGCTTACGTGGTGTCTCTTTACGGCGGCGGCAACGGCGGCGGCAACTCTATATAACGTTCCGTACTATAGACCCACACGCCACTCTACACATACCTCCGCCACACTAACCTCACGCGCCGCGAGGTGTGAAAATAACTATTAAATTATTCGCCAGCGCGATGCCGGGAACGCGCCATTAGCATGTCATCAGCGGCAGCGACGGCTCATCGGCAGATAATGCGGTGCCGGAAAACGACGCGCTATCGCGAATGGCGCGAAGAAAAATCGTATTAGTGGCAGGGCACGTATAGAATCTATGCACGTCTTTTGCGTCGACAACGACGTCTTGAAAATGAAACTATCAGCAAAACAAACAACTTGTGTGTGATTGTATGTGTATGTACGAGTGTGCGTAGGTGTGATGTGGGTGTATGTGTTTGTAAACGTATATTGCCCTAGAGCAGTGCACGTTGGCGAAACTCTAACTCGTCGATAGTTAAGCGGCCGTATACGTGTAACGTCGAACTAGATATATGTATATATATAGAATGCGGAATGCGAGTTCTCGCCCAGAAGTATATATACATAAGACGACGGCGACGACAAGTGGCATAACGACGGAATATAAGTCGTGAAATGATTTGTGCGGACGAGCGGGAGGCGAGAATCTTCGTTGGGGTATATATAGGCGTATATAGGAGGGTGAAAGGCGCGGCACACGGGATGTTCACACAGGGCGCGTACGCGTTCGCGTCTAGAGAGATTCTAGAGCCATCTACGCGCGGCGTCCGGGTGCGGGCGCTCTCTCAGGCTTGCTTTCTAATTATTCCCCACAGGCCGTAAGGGATGGCACGTAATTGGAGGGTGGACGAGGACGCATCGATCCTCCATTTCGAGGGAATCTCTCTTGGCGATTCGAAGAGAGACAGAGAGCGCGTGCGGAAAAGGGAGACGGATATAGTAAAAGCAGCCGAGAGCAAGAGAGAGCGAGAGATAAAGAAAGAGAGAGAGAAGTCCGACGTCAGAGTTGGAGCGCGCGGGTGAGCATCAGTCCGCAAAGAAAAGTGATAATGTCTTAAGCCGTGGGCACGATTTAACTTCTGATTTTGGTCGGCCCCGTCCCGCAGTCTCTTCCTCTCTTCTTCCTTTGGCTCGCCGACGATAGGGAGAGCATTGCAGTTCGCCGCTCTAAACTCGAAGCTTTCTCTCTCTCTTACTCGCACGCTCTTTCTCCCTTCTCTCTCGCTCGTTCGCTAGCTCGCCGCACCCGCGCAAGCCGCGGTCTGCAAGGAGTAGAGAGCGGAGGGTTTAAGGTTTAAGGGAAGCCTTCCTTAAGATCCCAGGGAGCGGCGCACTAAGCGCTGACGTTGATCCTTCTCCCGCTGCCCCCTCCTCCTTCTCGCTCTCTCGCTGTCTTCTTCTCTCCCACTGTACTCTCTCACTCACTATCTCTTTCTCTTTTGACTACGAGAAATTTCGAAGCTGAGTTTATCTAATTCGGTTTGTCGGCTGGTCCTCACGTCAGCCGGGGTTCGTATATATAAGCGTATGTATCATTGCGACTTGAACTTAAGCCAGATCTCTTGACTCTACAGTAGTCGACTTTAGAGTCAAGTTGAAAATTACGATAAGAGCGCTTGTATCTGAATGGAGGCTTTATTTGCTGGAAGTTGAAAGCCTAATTCTAAATTATTTGATTTACGTTAGATATTTACGACACATAATTAAATCCTAAAGATCTATTTGGGCCCAATATTAACCGAAAGACTGTTTAATTAACTGCGTTGCGCAATAAAATAATAGCATGTCCAGGAAGAATGAAAATCTGTTTCTTAATCGAGCAACCCTAATTAATGATCTGAAAATTTTATGAGACTGAGAAAAAAGCTTTTCAGATTCAGATTTTACACTGGAGTTATATAGGCTTCGAGACGAGTGAACGATAAAATGAAACGCTGAAGGGTAGGCACGTCATTAATCTAACACCAGACCTGTCGATGTAAGGATGGTTTCATCAATTATCCGCTACTCTTTAACACACCTACCATCATTAAGAATAGATTAATAATTCTTGACTATTAGACCATATTTTGGAATAGAAAAACCATAATTCTTTCATAAAGTTTTTGCTTATTGAGAAATGGAATACCAAATCCTTTCCAGAAAAATATATCGGAATTCGCAAACGTCGGATGGTCTTTGACACTATTTTCTCATTTTTCTTCACGAATCGATAACATAACAGTAACGTTTCACAGCGTGACGTGTAAGCCGCTTATGAAGACATTCGTTGTAGCGCAGATGTTTGCATACAGCGCGATCGATGCGAGTCAAGGTCTTTTTTGTCTCTATTAGCCATTTGTAGTTTCTTGCGTTCCACCGTGTCTATATGAGCGGAATTTACGCGCCTGAACAATAGCAAAGCCATGCGATATTTCAGAGACAAATGCTTCCCAGACGGACTGGTCCAGCGAAAATTTCCAGGGACCAGCAGGCGAGAGGACGAATGGACGAGTCTCGAAAAAACGCCGATATAAGACTGTAGGTGGCTGCACCGGCTACGAGAGCAACGCGAGAAAGAGAACCTGACGAGGAGATCCAGGGATAGAGAGAGAGAGAGAGAGAGGGATACTGGTGCAGGGGTGGGAGTATCACCCAAACGAGTGCGAGAGCGAGGGAGAGGGCACCTTGCATTCTATAAAGCACAGGGACACATCGAGGTGGCCGCGCACTGGTGTGCGCATTCTGGGGCTATGCGCCGTGGGAAAAAGGAAGAGAGAGAGAGAGTGAGAGAGAGAGAGAAGGAAAGCACCCCAGAACATAGTGGGTGGAGTGGGGTAGCTCTCGTACGTAGGGGGTGGGGGCCGAGTCTGCCTTCCTCTTCTTGCGGCTAGCGGTTCTCTCACTCTCCCTCACTCTTTCTCCTTACGTACCGAAAGGACGAAGGAGGGCGCACGAGGATTCGCGATGGAGAAGGAGGAGAGGGGCACACGAGAAACCGCTGCTGCTGATATCGCGCGGCAAGAGAGAGCGAGAGAGAGAGCACGCGAGAGCTCGGGGGTGGACAGTGCGCGGAGACCCGCCCCCCACTTTGGCACGAGCGAAGCAGAGCTCGTCTGCTCGCGCAGAGGAACCTCCCCTCCACCGGTGCGCGCGCGCTTTCGCGCGAGTCCAAGTGTTCCGTGCCACCACCCCCGCCCTCCCTACCACCGCGCGAACGCCAGGCGCGCGCGCACCGACCAACCACCCCTGAAACGCTGTCACCCTTCGACATAGTACACAGTAGCTCTCGAGCGCGTTGTCGAGAAGGGCGCCTCTGCGCACGTCCGTGCCAAACTTTCCTCGTCGTCGTAGTCGTCGACGGCGGCGGCTCGTCGAGCGAAAAAGAAGGTCGTAGTTTTTACGCACTGGTACCGCGGTATTCGCCACCACCACCACCACCACCGTCACTACTACTACCACCGCCAACGTTGTACTACTACCACTGCATATCACCGACAGCTATATACACCTATATACGCTGCTGCTATATCATCGTTGCAGCGGTCTCTATCTATCGGACTGTGTGAAAGTACAGAAGGCAACGTGCGCGTTAGTGTCGTGTGCGCTCGTGCGCCAAAACATTTTCCCGATTTCTGTGCGGGCACTCGAACGCGCGTTCATCGAACCATCTTTCACGAGTCCGCACAGCCCAGCGATGATCGTTCGAATAGTGAAGCGTAACCAGCGAGCTGTTTTTCGATGAGTGTGCCGTGCTACGTCAGACTGTGTCGACAGACGTGCGATACGTAATTACATATAACATAGCTAAAGCTGGCAGCTAATCGACGACGAAGCATAGAGAAGAGGAAAAAGAAGATAGCGAAAAGCCTCGGCTCTTAACCCAGGTGAATTTCTATGAATCAAGAGAGAGAGAGAGAGAGCGAGAGAGTAACAGAGGGAGAGAGACTTCATGCGTGCATAAATATTTTACCTCGCGTTGATCGATATTTTACTGTCGCATGAGTAAGGCCTAGCCTCATTGACGACTTCTGCAGAACTTGCCCTTTTCAAACATTAACATTGTTTTTTTGTCCAATTATTCCATTGGAATTAGTCGCTTATTTTTAAACAATGACTTAATCAAATTAGATTATACCACATATACTAAAAGCGCAGTCTTGCAATACGCGTGTACTATCGCATTCGCTAATCGCTATGCTCGCAGCTGGCTCGTCGCGACGTTGTGAGACCCGTCTGTACGATCCTCTGGAATTTTTCTGTTCCAGGGTCGAACTCACCAGCGTACCGGGCGGCCAGAATGCGATGGCCCACCTCAAAAAGCGCAAACTGGAAGCAGAGTCGGCCGCCACGAAGCCGAAGCAGCAGCAGCAGCAACAGCAGCAGCTCGGTGCGCTGAGCAACGCGAAAAAGGGTCACATCAGCGGGGCGCAAGCCAACGACATGGAAACGACGTCCTCGTCGGATACAGTAGCAAAACGTCGTCGGAAAAGCGTGCGTGACGATCAGAAGTCGACTGTGGCGATCGACGGCAACGGCAACGATAAGAACATACCGCTACCCCAAAAGAAGCGCGTCTTTTCATCGAATTCGGGCAGTCCAGCGCGCAAGGCCAGCAAAAATAACAGCGAGGAGCCTGAAGACGACGAGACGCTGATAAGAGAGACCGAGGCGGCACTGAAGAGCCTCTCAGGAAGTTGGGTACCCGGACCGCGCGGCTCCTTCTATCAGCGCGGTAACTCTGACGAGGACAGGTACGAGTCCAACTTCGAAAACTTGTTTGAGGAGAAGAAGGACGCCGGCTCGAAGATGTCGCCGTCTTCTATGTCGCAGTCGTCGACAACGAGCAATGACACCGGATGCAGCCTCAAGGACGTGATCACGTTGCGCGGCCAACAGGATCGATCCGCGAGGTTTCAACAACAGCAACAGCAGAGCAAGATGATGGAATCGTATAAGCTGCACAATGGAGGCAAGGTGAAAAAAGAGGACTGCGAGGGCAATACGTTGCAGTGCATAGACGGACAGAGTCAGAACGACGTAATGAAGAGAGTGCCGATTAATAGATCAGCGGCCTACAAGGACAGATTGGCCGACGGCAAGTACTCGAGATACGAGCCGCCGGACTTTAACGAACTCGTAGACGAGTCGTCGAACGAGCTTGAGATTGACATGTCGGATCCGGCGGCCGACAGACATGATCATGACCCGGCCGATAAGGACCGAATGTGTAAGAACGAGTCCTCAACGAATTCTGGAAAGAACCAACATCAGCAGTCACTTTATGGTGGGTACCAACGATCGTACGCAGACGGACTGAAAGTCAATTCGTCGTCGCCATCGCCAGTAGGTTCCTCGTTCTCCGTCACCTCGGCCTTCAGACCGCCCAATACGGACCACTCCAAGAGCGGCTGTCGAAGTGTTCCTTCATCCGTCGTCGGCGCTCCCTCGTCCATCCCACCTCTGGGACCGTATCCAGCGGCTGCGACGTTCGTTGGCTATCCGTCGCCCGGACCCACGATGCCCGTGCCACAACCAGTGCCGGGTATGTCGCCCCCCATCGACGAGAAGCACCCATCCACCGTCTCCCTTCTGCAGTTGAAGTCTCCCAAAGAGGAAGCGATGCCATCGGTGCAAAGAGCTGATCCATCCGCTAACCCATTGGTGAGCGCGACCAAAGCTGGCCAAACCCAGAGTCTTGCACCCATCGGCAGCCCCGACAACTCAAAGCAGTATACGATTCTCCAGCCTGCGGGCCTCGGCTCGCGAGCTGCGAGCGCCATCCAGGACATCGCCCGCGAGGGCGTCGTCAGCGTTGCCGCCGTCAGCAGTACAAATAGCCCAGCTGCTAACAATTGCGTCAGCACTGGTACTGGGGCCAGCAAGCAAGGCGTCAGTAATGGCAATAGCAACGGTGGAAGTGGAGCGAACGCTGGTTGTGTGCCCGCCGCTAGCAACACGGGTAGCGTCAACAACAACAGTATTACGATAACAACCATGACGACGACGGCTACGACGACAAGTCCATCTGCAATCGGAGACGTTTCCACGACGTCGATAGCCAATCACCAGGATAACGGCATTAAAATGACTGATCGACCGGGTTCCTTTGATGGCAACAGACCCGGAATGTCCATGTCACCCTCCAGTCTCAGCAGGGGTAAGTTTCAAAAGAAACATTTACCTTCGAAGTAATCTCATAAGCTTAAGAAAAAAAATCTTACTAACCAAAGCAGATTCAATTGACTTTAAATTAGCATCAAAAGATATAGGATGGACTAAAAAATAGTGTGCTGTTAGTATATACGTAGAGGATTTTATAGGGTGATTTCAGGCTATTATAGAATTTGTGAGCGTTAGGGAGCACCCCGTGTTTATCATCGTCGTAATATAGGTCAGGAACGCTTCTATATTTGTTGCACTTGAAATTTCGGTTTAGGGAATCCCATGAAAAATTTGCTGAAGCATTTTGACGAGGGAGACTAGGGTCGCACTCCCCGTGCGTCTGTACCCGACGAAAGGGGGACAAAAGGCATTTTCGGCTCTCTGTACCCGCTCTCTTGCTTATGCGTTTTCTCTCTTTCTCTCGCTCGTGCTTTCTCTATAAAGTTAGGGGAGTTATGCCAAGGCAGAAAATCAATAATTACGAAGCGAGGGGTGATGACTCAAATGGCGAAATCAAGGTCTCTTTACGGGGACTTATTCTGTCTTCAGGGCTAACTACCGGCTGCACTTGTCTTCACCTCATATATCTCTAATCGTTTCCACAAAAACGTAATGAATACTGCTATTGTCAAGCGTTGTGGAAGTTCTCATAAATCTTACAAGAATCAATAGTGCTCAAAGGGATTTAATGTTCATAATTTATGTTATTCGTCCTTGGATAATAGAATTAATTGTTATATTCCTCATATCATATGTCTTATATTAGCTCAGTTCCAAATGCTTATCGCCATAAATGTTTTAACAATTTCGATGCTTCAAAATATCTAGTATTCTCTTAACTTATTACATTACGCATTGAACCATAAATACGCTACAGTACATTCTTCTACGATATTCGTTATTATAGTGGAGTTGTATTTTATCATCAAATTATTAAAAATATCCGTATGCGTTTAGAGGCAAATTAATTAGAAAGGTTTCTGAACAGTATAAGTTATAATAATTTAAACACCAGCAACTATATTGAAACTTTAATTTAAAATTTAATTTACTCAAACATAATAATTAAGGAGACAGTGTAACGCGAAACATCTACACGGAATAAACTCACTTAACGTTAAATAACTCCAATTACATTTAATTAAATCGATAAAACAAATCCGACGCGTCCAGGCGAATTTAGTTACCTCCGCGGAAACATTCGGCCGATGCTCGGACGCCCGCAGGCGCGAAAGAAGATCAGGATGAGAGAGGAAGAGATAGAGAGAGAACGGACCGTCGGACGCTCGTTCGGGGCTAACCCGACGCGGGTTAGTCCACCCAACGGGGGTGGGTTGGGTAGCAGGAGCGCGAATCGCGCGCAGGGCAGCGCACAGGGGGCGACAGGTGGAATTCGAGTGCATTCCCGGGATCTTAGTGCCGCAGAGTGTGACACGCCGGCGGCGGGCGTCGGTCGGGGTAGTCGAAATTCGGGGGTTGATACCGCGCGTCATACGTATAAGCCGCAGCTGTCAGCGGCGGGAAACGTGACTAGCATGCCTTCCACTTCAAGCCACCTTATTACCGCGGCTCTGCCGCCTCCTCCTCATCGTCGTAGTCGTCGTCGCCGTCGTCGTCCCCGCGTACGCTCTGCCTTTCCTCATTATCCCCTTAACGTTTCTCCCCCTCGCACTACCGTTTGCCAGCCGCCGCTGCTGCTACCGTCGCCCCCCGCGAACAAGCGAACGGAGACTTGGGGCTGGACCGTTTCAAAAATTCAATCTCCGCGGTCCCTTCTTCCGCGCTTGCCGACTCGGTGTACAGTGAGCGATTGTACAAACGAAAGAATTCCGGGTCGGGAGGAAAGGGAGGGAAAGAGTGAGCGGATGGAATTGTTGCCTCGGCGGTAAGAGAGAACGCGAGCGTTCCTTAAACACGCGCTTTGACTTCTCTCCCGGGAGAGAGGAGACTTTAAATGCGCTATTTTATCGGCTTAATTGAACGGGCTACGGTGAATTTCTGGCATTCCACGTTACAGAGTAGAATTAGCTGGCTTTGATTATTTTCTGTTTACGACGTGAAAAAGAAGGACTGGCTCGTTTAATGCTCGACAAAGTGAAATCGACTGAGAGCTTCGTTTAACGAGGCCAAAGCTAAATCTTCGTTACAATATTCCTTTCGCTACACACACTTCCATCGATAAAGCGCTGATTCCGTTTGCTTTTTCTTGCACCGTTTACCCTGCATCGGGACACGAACACCGATAGAAAAACAAAACGCGCGAACGTCAATGTTTTTGAATCACGGAAATCCGGCGTTTCTAGTGACAGCTAACGTTTGATTTTATGGGTCGTTGCAAGTTCTCAGCTCTCCGCCCTCCCTCTGTCTCTCTCTTTTCTCTTTTTTCCGGTGTGACCCTCTCTTTTTCTTGATGGAAGCGTGTTGACACGCCATAAAACTGCTATCGGGAAATCCAGCGGCCGCAAAAACGTGCCGCTACGCTGCCCCTATCCACCCTTGCGTAGCCCGCCCAGCATCGTTTGACGTGGCGCATGCGCTAATAAAAAATAAACTACCCTGTAACTCAATTTTACGCTTCCTATGCACTCGGCCGGTGCGCGAGCCTAACATATATAAAATGCCTTTGGCCCTTTCACGAGCCATCGTATAACGGCCAAGACCGCCAAGAGGTCATTTCGAGAGCCAGAGTCCGCTCAACGGTGTGTCACGTGTGCTTCTGCAACATTGATTTCGTTCCAATTTATCGGTGTATCTAGTTACTAATTGCGAGATTTTTTACGTATATATGTTCGTGATGCAAAGATGTGATTTAAATTTCATATTGCCAAAGGATTAATTACAGTGATAGAGCTTGCATAATTTTTAATTAGAAACTTTAATGTATACTGTTTTAAAGAATTCCAGTTATAGACCATTCCTAAATAATTCATTTTTAAGATAATAATGTAAGGACAGAAACATACTTCGTTTACGTACAAAAGTAGTTAGTTAGCACTCAGTTATAATTTATGATAAACTAAAAGGAACTGTGTGTACTCAATTAGACTTTCAAACCCACATTATAACATACGTTTTTCGCTTCTATTAAGTAAGCAAAGTGACAACTCGCAGAGAATTTATGTTCTAAAGAATCCGCTTATCCTTTTATAATATGCGTGTGAACCTCTGACCTTCGTAATTCGCGACGGGACGAACGTTAAACGCTAAGCAGAGTGACGTTTTTAACCGACGCTAATTAAAACACGGGGCAAAAGCAGAAGCGCTCTCATATCCTCGATAAGGCTCGCACACGACTGGATAAGGGTCATCCCGCGTCTCAGCCTCAGCCAGGCGTGTGTGGGCCATCCCGGCCAGCCGACGCTCGCTCTCTTTCTCGCGTTCATTACACCGTGTGCAACGAGACGTATGAATAAAACAATCATGCTGTTTACGTACACTTCTCTTCTCCTCCTCCGTCGTCGTCGTCGTCCTCGTTCTCGGCAACCCCTCACTGCCGTGAAATTGCCACGAAATAACGCAATTACACACTCGCCACACCCTCTCTTGCGCGCGATGATATCCCTTTCTCTCTTTTTCCTGGACCCTCGTCGCGCAGGGCGCTTTTTTCCTTCTTCGTCTCTCTCTCTCTTTCTCTCATGGCCCTTGCGGAAAAAAGGTCCGGCAGCGAGTAGCGGCTCGTTACAAGTCTATTCAAACGTCGGCGAGCGAAAAGAGAAGCAACTCGGCCGCGCGTGCCACCGGTATTCATCCATCTCCCTCGTCCCTGGTTGACCGGAAGAGAGCAAAGGGTCCGCGCCGACACGCGTGTGCGGCGGTCGCCGGAGGTTACGTTTTAAAACTCACGCGGGCGCGACTACTGGTTAATTAATTGGCGCGAGAGCTGATCTCTCTGCTGCTATACTGCCCCCTCCGGTAATTCGATCCTTTCCGCCTATTTGGAGACTGTGACCTTCTTTTTTTTTAACATCGGGGCTTAAACAGCCAACGCCGTGGTATACACACAGCTCTCTTTCCGTTTCGTTTGCGTTTCTTGAATGCTGCCCCGTTTGAGCGTCGGCGGCAGCTACGGCGAGTTATTTCGCCTGTACCTCGTAGGAGTCGTTCGTTCGTTTGAGGAAAGGATTCCGACGGCTCGCCAGAAACGCTAATGTAATTAATGCGATTGCGTAAAGGCTAATTACAAATCGGCCAGTGCAGGCGAAAGAAGTTGAGGCGGACTCGAGGGGTGGGTTGGATAGAAACGAGCCTGTGTATTTTCATGTCGGGAGTGGAAGGTGAACTTGCTGTTTGCGAAGTTCGAAGCTCGGTAAAGAAGTTGGGAAAGCAGCGAGCGAGCTTTCTACGCGTGTGTTCGGTGCGTGCGGCGATTCGTTACAAAGAGCGTCGATGGAAAAATAAGGTGGACTGTATATTTGCTGGTATACGTGGATTGCGTAACGCGATAAAGTGTACATGCTTTTCTAATTTTGAACTGAAATTCACGGCTTCGCATTTAGAAACTTACTTTACTTGGAAAGGAGTTGGTGTACAGTGTAGTTACAAAGAATAACTTAATTGAAAAACTTGAACCTATATAAAACAAAGAAAAGTGTGCAAACGCTGTTTCACATGAACGTAATATTAGTGTGAATTAGCCTTTAACCTTTCAGTGTCTAAATAAAAATTAAATACCACCAACTTCTTTTTATCAATTCGAAGTAGTTTCATCTAATAATATAACACTTGTGAACTACCGTCTTTCCATCTTCCTACGTTCGAAAAATTCACGGTCCATCAGCCGACCAAACCTCAAACGAGAAGAGCATCCGTGCACCATAATTATTAACAATCGCTAAAAGCGTCGAGCTTAGTTACTGTCCGCTCCACTTAAGACATCGGGCGGAAACGCGATTACTTCAACATGCATAAAAGCGCCTAATAAGGCATACGAAAACTTTTAAAGAGCGCCGCGGAACTCGCGCGCTGTTTTAATGCACGCTACGCGCGGGTGGTAGCTTTTAGACGTCAGAGGCGCTGTTCGCCATAATATAAAAAAAGGAAGGAAGGACGGATGAAACCGCACGGAGAAGAAAGTTGATTAGCTAGCGCGCGAGTAGGTCCATGCTTTCAATGGCTTATAGCGGACTTGGCCGCCGTTGCTTCTCACTGTGGCGCTCTAAATAAAGCATGCCGCTAATGACGTCACGTATCGTAATCCAATTTACGGGGGGCGGCGGCTGTACCTGCCCCCCCCCCCTCGCTCTCTCTCTCTTTCCACCTAAGCGGGATCGAACCTCGAAGACGCGAAATGACGGCCTGATGAAGTTTCTCTCCTCCGTCGGCGGGGGATCAGGGCCAGAGGGATTAGTACACGACAAAGTTTATAAAAGTGCGCTCAGCCCTCCTTCCTTCTCCTTCGTCTCTCTCTCTATCGCTCTCTTTCCTGCTCGTGCCCAGGAATTGAACGTCCGAAGGATGCTTGCCTCTCCCCTTCGACGTTTTCGCCGACTTGATTTGAAATATCCTTCTCTCTCACTCTCTCTTTGGGACGACTTTTCGCCCTTCCATCATCGTCGTAGGTCGGAGCGCGCGTGATGAACGTACGTATGCCGTTATAACTGGATGAGCCGTTGGCCCGCGCGTCACGGATTCCTGTGCGTGCGAGGTTAATGCTAGAAAATGCCGCTTAATGCCCGATGGTATGACGGCTTATTAGCTGCCGCCGTCGCTTGCCCTTCCTGCGTAGACGCGCGTCTGGAGAGATTTCTGAGAAGTCGTGGAGAGTTGATGACTGATGAAAATGTGTATACGAGGGGTGAATTATGTATTTGTGGAGGATAATTGTGGAAAATGTTTGGTATAAGATTGGAGCTGGATATTAGGAGCTGAGCCATCGAAAGTAGTGCATATGTAGAAACATTCTAATTTAAATAAATGTAAGAGCCTTAGAGCAACATAGTAATATTCATCGGTATCCTTTCGATTGCTAGAGATTTATAAAAGATTATCAACTACGGAAGCATACGCTTGTCACTTGCATATATTGTGCTAAGATAAAATATTATGAGACATACTTTCTAATCTCCATAGCTAATGAATTTCCCAAACTTTGTGTAGTACATTGTTGATATAAATCATGCGTTTTTCGATAAAATTTATAATTATTCAATATTTTTCATGTTCAGTAAATTGATCTTGAGCCCTCTCGGACTAACTTGGTAAAATTGATTATTTGGTTGCAAATCTTACCTTCTAATTCTAAAACCGAACAAAATGCAGGGCAATAAAGATCATTCACCGGACCAATAAAATAAATCAATATTTTCATCACATGTTATTAATGGAACCCCTCCTCGGCTCTACAACAATCCAATCTAGCCAACAAGCGTTTTATTACAACAATTAATCCCCGCGAAAATTACGCTCTGGCGCACTAAGCGTAAATCATCTCTCCTCGAACACAATAAAAATCACCGCGTGCCCGGCTACACTTAGCCCCTCGCCGAAAAGCCGCAGCACATCCACCGCATCGAGGTTCGCGTAACAAGCTCTTCTCATTGTCCTCCATACCAACAGGACTATAGGATCTCTCCTCTCTCTCTCTCTCTCTCTTCTTTGTTTTGCGGACGGTTATGTGCCTCGGCGCTAATCTCGCGTGGCTTAGACGCTCACACGAGAGCATCAGCTACCAAATCCCAGGGGCCATTCACGAATCCTCGCGCGGTCGTCCGCCTGCACAATGACAAAATCTTCCACGACGAAAGCACGCACGCAATCCTTTCGCCTTGGCTTTTCGAATTCGCTGCGTGCGGAGCGCGCCGACGTCGGCAATCCCTTGGACTAATTAATCAATCGCTGGGACGGTAATTGCTCGACGCTATATATAGACGCTCGCGATCTGCCTTCGTGCGTTTCGCTCTCTGTGTGCGTTATAGAGGAAGAGAGATTTCGCGAGGTCGAGTGAGAGACGTGCGCGTCTCGCAGCGAGTTGAGGAAGGGTGCGCGCTTGAGGTTTATCGGGGCGGCGATGAGTCGCGAAATGTTGCTTGGAATATTAATCAAATTCAGGCTGAGGTTGAAGGTGTTGATTGAGTTTTAAGATAATTTAATATTTTTAGAGCCCTGCATTCTATTAGGCATAATGTAGAGTGACGGGAGAGTATCAAGAGCTTGCAATTATTCATTTAGTAAAAGGACAGCCATTTTAGTATTTTTTTTTTTTATTGCGTTTAGGAAATAATATTAATTGACGGATTCAATTGAAGAATAAGGTGAATTCATTTAGAAAGCCATATAGAAATGTCTATTTTTCCAAAATATAAAGGTGGTATTCGACATGCACCTTATTCTTAAATTGCAATGACTTTATCATTCTTATCAATAATCGTAATCGCAAGTTGCTGTATATCATGTCTTCCAAGAATTATTAAAATTAATTATAATAATTTTCTGAAATTCCAGTAATTTAAGCTATCTCATTCTATCATGCATATCTTTTATAACGATACTAAAACAACATACACCTTTAACTACCACACTTTTTAATTCACTCTCTCGATACCCCCATTTTTCACTCGCGTCCACTCGACGCTTAACGACGATTCAATTCACTCGTCCACACAATAACCGTCCAGCCGAAAAATCACCATCATAAATTGCAACTTGCGATGGCGATTATTGATAGGAATTGACATACAGCACGTGCGAACACTCGTGCGAAGTAGCTACGCGTCCCTCTCTCTCTCTCGCTCTGGCCACTACACCATACGCTGCGAGAGAGGTAGGGGACGACCAAGCGGGCGCGCGCTACGCTACGCTTGCGAGGTGTGCTTAATGGACTAAAGGCAGCGGCCACGGGGGTGGTTTGATTTGTTACAGAGGGCAACAAGTGCCCGACCCCCGGCTGCACGGGCCAGGGTCACGTGACCGGACTCTACTCGCACCACCGCAGGTAAGTAATTATCGGTGAATTAACTACGCGCCTACCTGCGTTCTACGTGTGCGTCTCTCTCTCTCCTCTCCTGCTTCTGTTCCGGGCTCCTCGTGCCGATTAGGTTAATGCCGATTCATGGAGCAGAGCTGGAGGTGGGAGGAGGGAGGCGGAATATAGAGCCACCCCGTGCCGTTTAATTAACGATTCCCTCCCTCCCGTCGATTTGATGGATTCGGGTGTTGAGTCGTCTACGGGGTTGGTTTTGCATTGTCTTTGAACTTCGAGAAGAAAGACGCTCTTGACATTCATTGTTGAATTAAAACTAACTTTTTTAAAGTGATATTGATGTGATATTGATTGACAATCGAATAATTCAATTTTATTTACAAGGTTACTCATGCGGATAATTTTTACAATATTATGAAGACGAACTATACATTGTTTAAGTAGTAATAGCGACGTTCGATCAGACATCTGAATTCTTGATTATTTCCATTCTAAATTTGTCATATATCGTTATTAAATATTGTTACGAGTTACAGAAGCCCGAGAAAATTTTAACTTTATTTATACTGCCATTTTCCATAACAAATCATACTCTACAGTAAACCTTCTGAAAACATAATTTTTGCATACTAAGTTTCAAATGAAAATATGTACAAATAACCCATATATAACGCACGAACGCATAGCGCCAAAGTTATAATTTTCATCGAAAAATATAATTCTTAATTAGCTGTGAGCTGTGGCATCAACGACAATGTGCTCTTTATTTTTTCAGCTTGTCCGGATGCCCGCGCAAAGATAAATTAACGCCAGAAAGTGAGTATCAAAACGCCGCTTTAATTAACACCTCACGTTATATATCTCGTAACCGTAGCTCTATAGTGCATACATATATACATATACAATTCTTCTGCGAAACACACACAGAAACGCGGGGCTCTTTATTTATCCTTTTTTTTCCTCTCTGTTGCCCCTCCCCGTGCGCACGATATCTCGGGAGAGAAAATGACACACGCCCCTATAGCTGCGTTTCGCGCGTCCTCGCATTAGCATATATTTATAATGCGCAATAGAGAGAGAGCACGCGCGCACACCGCTTCCGTGTTAATTATATTTCGAAAATCATTGTCGCTTATAACAAACACACCGCTACTAATTAAGAACTCAATTTATCCGCACAGCGCACCGCGGCAGCAGCAACAGCAGTGGCGTCTGCGTGCGTATATGTGTGCCGCCTTCGCCGCATGCGCGCTCTCTTTTTGTTTCACGCGCGCAAGAGACGTGGTCACGTTTCTCTCCCTGTGTACAGTAATGCAAAACCGAGAGGCGCGCACCTACACAGAAGCACGCGCGCTCGCGTCTGCGCCCATGTTTATATTTATATATACCTGTGTGTGTGTGCGTGTGTATCTGTCTGTTCTACTTTTTTTTCCAACCTTTTTTTTTGTTGTCTCTATACTTGACAGAGAACATTCTTTGTGCTTTTTGTTAGCGGGGTAGAGAGCTTTATTTACTATGCGTTCACTTCTGTTTTTCTGTATAATTTGTTTTTATATTACCCTACATATGTTCTTTTTTTGTAGTTTCTATCCAAAGTTTTTCAGTAGAGAAATTATCACCACACTTTGACTTATATTGTTATGTTGCCGTTATGATTACTATTATGAGCATTAGAGACTTTTGGAGAACTCGAGACCCCGAGACACGGGTGTTTTAGGCGAGTGAGACCCCGGGTGTCGCCGTCGTCGTCGTCGTTGCCGTTCGTCGTCGTTGACGACGACATGCGCACACGCCAGAATCAGAAAGTGAGGATCTCTCGGTATCTGCGTTTGAGTATAATACAGCGCTGGCAAATTCATCAAAACTTTGCGGTTCACTTGCTCCTCCGTCTATATATATATATATATATCTATATACACGTACACGTTTGTTTGCTGATTAATTCTGAAAGCGTAAAGCTACATGGAGAACGAAGAATTCTTTTGTCGCTTTTCTCATTCGTACAGTTTTTCATTAACGCTGATTAAAGTTTATATTTTTTGCAATGCATTTTTCATTTTCTCATTACAAAAATATTATTTACATTATATTTAAAAACAGCATTGATTACGATTACGAATCGCCTAATTTCTTTTTATCCATAATTGAAACAGTATTTACCATTTCATATTTTACTACTACTATTTCATATTTTTTATCAATAGAATTAGTTTTTAAAAGTGAAATATTAGATATTTAAAATAAGATATTACTCGTGATTCACGTAATTTGTAACCTAATAATCAAAAATTACAAAAGTTAAAACAATTAATTTTTTAATAATTAGATTAAAACAATAACAGTCTATAAATTTATAAAAAGTAAATTATTATTTCAAAAAATTACTTCAAGTTCATTAATTAGGTCTCGTCACAAACACAAAATTACATTTTATTGTGTTGTGTATGATTTTTTTTCTCTGAATTGATTGTATCTTTTCTTGTATTTTTTTTTCTCTCTACCCGCTGAGTATTATTGTATACGTTTTCGATTTTGTGTTGAATCCGTGACGTTGTTTATTGCCATTATTGTCTATCATTTACTTTTTCTTTCGATTATACTTTTTTACTCACTGTTTTTGTATTATTCTCCGCCCTCGTTCTCCGTGATTATTACATTAAAATTTCAAACGCCATTTTATTCGAGTACAAAAGCACTCATGAAATTGCTACCATCTGACGGAAACCTCATTTCAACAACGCAACTTATTATACTCAAATCCACACCAAATAATTAAATTTCACAGATATTAATTCGCTGTCGATTTCTATGTACACGCGTGCGGTTGAATTCTTAAAAAAAAAGAAAAAAAATTATTGTAAAAAATAAAATAGTATCGGACAACGTGTGCGTTCCACAATTTCTATAATATAACCTCGCAAACACGTGTCTGGGTTCTCGCAGTTCTGGCGATGCATGAGACTATTTTGAAATGTCCGACGCCTGGTTGCAACGGCCGAGGCCATGTCAGCTCCAATCGGAACACTCATAGGAGCTTATCCGGATGCCCCATTGCCGCGGCGAATAAACAGGCCGCTCGCGAGGCGCGACACAAGGCTCAAGGTAAGGCTGCCGCTGCTTGCCGACGGGATAAAATATAAAGTCGAGGGAGAATTGCCAATCTGTTCTCCCTTTCTCTGTCTATTTCTCTCTCTTTCTCTCTCTCCCTCTCTCTTTCTATTTTTCTCTAACAGACTGTAATATTATATACATACCTATTCTATTCTCTTGTTTCTCCAGTTCTCTCTTTCTCTAATCTCTTTCTGATGCGGGTATCGAAAATTACACAAAAGCAAGTACGTCTGGCTGTGTGAGACATTATTTTACTGTAGCACTTGCTTGAGACGTTATTTACTTAGTTCATTCACGATGTGATGTTTGAAAAATACCTTGCGTAAATGATTCAAAAATTTTTAAAACATTTTTATATATTGTTTTTATTTAAAAAAAATAATACCGTAGCTCACTTTTTATTCAAGGTATTTCCATCATAAGCGTTGAAAAAATAGTTTTAGTAAATATTGTGAGTCACAAGATGTAAATCACGAAATGTAAGTTCAACGTTTGCTTTTACAAAGTCAACAAGAAGAAAAATGTTGTTAAATAGTTATTTTCATGAGCTTTTAGTAAACTTAGTTTACACTATAGTACGTAGTCATATAGTGTCACAAATATAAGTTACTGTAAAAACTTCATTATTTAATTTGCTTTTGGGTGTTATATAATACTGAAAATATAATATATTTTATAGTGAAAAAAATATATCAATAAAATATTTGACTGTATAATATTTCCTACAGAATTTATTTTAAAAATTTATTTACTTTTTCAGTATTATATTGATTTAGTACCAATAGGAAAGAGTGTGGCCATGTTGTGCACTGGGGGTCAATTTATTTGCATTTAACATTGTGTGCGTTCGTATGATGATTATTTCCCAAGAAAGTAATACTTAAATTTACGAAAATCATAAATTTGGTTGAGGTAGAAACTATACAAAAGAAAAGTCTACACATAGTCTCACTCTTCCCTACGTTTAATTTAATTGATTATAAATTGCGATTATTACACAATAAATAGTTTATATCAAGAGAAATTACATAAATGATCATATAACAAGAAGCATTACTCAATATTCCTCGAATGATGAAAATGAACGAAAGCTACCTATTCAACTATGATTTCTCTTGATACCAAAACATTACTTATTCCGACAATTTACAAAACAATCTGACTTAAACGCTGAACGTTCACTAAACCAGCTTCAATCTGTGAACCAGTGTCAGGCATACCCCCGGAGTACATAAGCACGAACCTGCTGACTCCGTCGCTGGAGAGCAAGCTCTACCCCCAGTACGGCACCTCGTCGCAGTCCCAACAGCAGCAGGACACGAAACCCGTGGTATCCTCGCCAACGTACGACTACTACGCGGCCACGAAAGCGGCGGGTATCAACATCAAACCGCCGAAAACCCCGGACGACGGCACAGGCGGTGGTCAGTCGCGCAACGGCCCTGGCAACAAGGTCGTAGTGGTACCGAAATCCGAGAACACCTCCTCCGCAGTTAGCTGCTGCAGTTTACCGAACCGCCAGAGCACCACGCAAGAGCTGCTCGTCCCGAAGACGGAGGACGGCTCGTCCTGCAGGGTGGGCGGGCAGAACTCGCCCCCGCCCCCGCCTCCTCCGAACGTGCGTCAGGCCTCGGCCTACGACTCTTACCTCAACCAGGACTCGAACTCCTCGTCCATGTCGTCGATGGAGGCGATGGGCGCGACGCGGAGCGCCGGCTCGATGGGCGCCACGATACACCATCCGAGCCAGCAACAGCCTCAGCAGCAACAGCAGCAGCATCCATCGGCTCACCACGTGCTGCCCATGCAGCCAGCAGTCGCCTACCCAATGCCCATGATCGACGACACGCGGATGAGCCACCAGATGGCCCAGCGGTCGCCTTACGAGTCCTCGATGATGGCCGCGGCTGCCGCGGCCGCCGCAGCCAGCAACGGTGAGGACCTCTACTCGCATCAGCGATCGGCGGCCGAACACGTGCGCGCTGGGTACATGCAGCATCCTGGAGCGTCGAACATCGCGAGACCTGTGGTCACCTACGGCAACGAAATCGCCGCGCGTGGCTACGAGAATGCGGCTGGGGCAGCGAACCATCGGCCATATGATCCCGGCACTGCGTCCGCTTATGACAGGTACGACGCGCAAGCCTGTGCTCCGCTGCAACCTCAGCAGCAGCAGCAACAACAGCAGCAGCAGCAGTTGCACTCGAGGGCGAATATGTATTATTTGGGGCAGACGGGTATGACTCCTGAGGAGCAGGAGAGGGTGTATCATCAGGAGGCCGCTGCGGCGGCGCAGCAGCACCAGATGGCCATGGCCGCGGCTACCGTCGCCGGCATGATGAAGTCGGAGGACGGTGAGTTACGTTAGTGAACTTGTATCTTTTTAACAATACCGATTCGGATATGTCATTTTACTTGGAAAAAAAACGTATGAAAATGATGAAAACGTAATGGTTTAAAGAACTTAATTATTAATTCGAGTAGTGGAATTAAAAGTTTGCAATTGTAGAAAGAAATATTTTTTTGAAGAGAAAAATGACGGAACGAATAGGTACCGAAATAACCAGTATTGTGTTTATTTCTTTATTAAACAAGCGACGTGTGTCCCTAACGTTACAGTGAAATGCGTCACAGTTGCACAGGTCCAACAAATGCAAAAACCTACTGGTCCACCAACATCGCCCGGTGGATCAGTCATGGATTTATCTACTTCTAGCGTTACATCGACCAGTCCACAGGTGAATTTATTTTGCCATTATTTTGTAAAAAAAAAAAAAAAATACTACGTAAAATCATTTCATACATATTCACGAAATAAATGCGAATATTTTATCAACAAATACATATTTGAGCTTTTATTATTGCATCGTTTTTACATGCCAACAATCGAGCTTATAAAATTCTGAATCTAAAAAGTATTAAAAGTCTAACAAATGGAATAATATTCACTTTCATATTGAATCAACGTACACTTGGAATAATTTATTTTCAAAATTATATAAAAATCAATAAAATCTATAAAATCAGAAACTAACGTCAACCGACGCGACAATAACAAATCTTAGTCTTAGGCGCAATCGGCCGTCCGCTGGCGCCCGAAAGGATTATACATTTACAGCCACACGCATATATACATATATACAGCGTTAACTGAAATTATTCTATTATCCGCGCTCTCTCGCGCACACGCACACAGGCGCCACCCTACGGATCGAACAGCCTGAGCCCACAGTACGGCGGCGGTCAGACCGTCGGCGGTAGCCCTCAAGCTGCAGCGAGCCCGCACCTAACGGCCAGCCCCCAAGTACCCAGTCCCCAAGGCCAGACCCTCGACCTCAGCGTGAACCGGCTGCACAGGTATATAGGCAGGCAGGACTGCTACTGCTGCTGCTGCTACTGCTGCTGCCGTAAAATCATCGCCACCTAATTAATTTTAGTGTTTACAGACAAAACTGCCCTCGCGCCCGAGCGTGCCAACGGGCCAACTTCAACTTTTCATCGTCCCGGCTGCGTTATAATTACAGTCGTTGCGATAATATTTTGAGAAGTGTCGTAAAGAGCGAGATTTTTCTTGAAGAGGTAGTTTGGATATTAGGGCGATGGACGGTTAGGCAGTTTTGTCTGTAAATGTTGCATAAGGGGTAGTTTATACGTTATGTCGTATAATTTTCGTTAATTCATTTTGAATATAATTGTACGATGGGATGATGATTGTGTGTAGGAAATGATGATGTGTTCTATTTTAATATAGAACTTTATGTGTCGTTTTATTTTTACGTATTTGTGTACTTATATCCTCTAACTAAATATTGATTAAACAGAAACGGGCAATTGCTACATGACGGTTCTACTTAAAATCAATATGAGTATTGCTCGATATGCAGCCGTTCGCTGCACTAAAATAATTATTCTTTTACATTGATCAACGAAACACTGTTAAGTTTATTTATTGCTATTGTTAACGTTCAGTGCTTTAGAATGAAAATTATCAACTAACATATTTGAACATTATAAATAATGAATATTGTACAGATTTTTAAGATATTTCCATATTATATATTAAAAGTAATAAAAAAAATTACAATATTATCCATCCACTCAAAGTATTTTTATAAATAAACAATGAAAATAATTTACAAAAATCATCTGTTATAAACGTAACAATCATCGAAATTCTAAAAAATATCAACAATTCTCCTTAATAAAATACTACAAAATTTCAATAAAAAATATTTACCCACCACCACCACCAATACAACGAAAGTACTAACTCTCATTCACCCCCGCCTTCATAATCAGCGGAGCACCGAGTCCGCAGTATTCGACGGCGCACGGCGAGGGTGTGCCGGTGCCGGTGGGTCCAGGTTTTACGGCGCCTCGGCCGATCGAAGAGCAAACCGAGCCCGTCGACTTCTCCACGGCGAACGAGCCCGTCAACTTCAGCGGCGGCATCAGGCCGGTGCCGGGCTTCCCGCCCCCAGGTGTCCACGCCGCGGCGTACAGTCGCGAAAGTACGCCTGACAGCGGTGGCTCGCATTACATGGACGCTTACCGAGATCCCACAGGTGAGTTTACTGGTGAGTGAACTTCAATAAAGGTTTTAATGTGGGTATATGACTGTTGGAGATGATTGGAAGGTTTAATTGGAAGGAAATATCTCGAATGTTTGCAAATTTTAAGGATTCATTGGTATAGCGTGAAATTAAAAAGCTCGTAAGTGCTTGTGACGAAGTCAATCTTTTGAATGAAATTTTCGTGGTGAATGGTATAATAAAAATTAGGACACAAATAATCTTGTATATATGTGGAAATGCTATACAAAATGCATAATAAGGGACTTTATTAATTGCGTTATGTTCTATGAAATATGGCTCTAGTTCATTACTGTACTGTATTACAGAATGTTCCGATACAGAATACATTTAACTAACTATTCAGCAATATACCAGACATTTCAAAATTCAACCCGGAAACATCTCGCAATAAATTCACCGCTACGCCACCGTCATTTACGCCACTTTAATAGTATCTAAAAAATTCAACACAAAACGAAAGCACCAACTTATTCGAAATAATTTTCTCGAAATGCTCGCGTGCAAATACCACGTACCTCTTAATTCGCATGCACCGTCGCGTTTTTCTCGAACTCTCCGGCAAAAATCAAACGACAACTCTCGCGACAATTCCGCACGTGTCTCTCTGCAAACGAAAAACGAAATAAATTTACTTACGACAAAAACACACAGGATTCTGCTATATATGCGTGTGTGTGCACCCTCGACGCAATATCGCGCTTGCGCTCGCACACACAAGTATATTACACTGGCCCACATTTACGAGCGTGCCCTGATGAAAAGCTCGCTTTCGAGAAACACATACGTATACACGCATACAGACGCACACATACAGAGAGAGACGGGCTGTGGCATGAGCTTTTTCCTCGGCAGCGCTATAAATTTGCGCGAGACACGTTCCAGTCGAAATGAATACATTGTCGGGTAGCGTGTCATTACATTGGACGACGTGCCACGCGCTACTGCCTGCCACTGCAGTGGCGGTAGCAGTGGAGAGAAAGGGACGGAGAGAGAGAGGGTATGTATATAACCCTCGGCGCGATATATCGGAATAGAACAAAGACCTCGGCGCTGGCGTGTGCTACCGCGTTCTCCCCCGAGGCGCGCGCGTGGTTACAACTGCCGAATAAAAATTCGCCCGGCCTCCGGTTTTTCTCGTTCTCATTTTGCCTCGATTCGAGCGCGCGCTGCGTATACCTTCGCAGCTTCGCGTATACAACGCGAACGTGCCTCCTCCTTCCTCTCTCTCTTTCAGCCCAGCGTTTCGCAGCGTCCATTGTTAATTATCAATATTTCGCGTGCGCGCGTATAGCCCTCTGACTACTGCCGACTACTGTGCGCAGTGAGCAAAAGTCCGTTCCTCTCTCTCTTGCTCTCTGTCTCTCCATCCCTGTCGGCGCGCGCGGTGACGCTGGGGAGTAGTTATTGAAATTGAAACATACGGATGCCGGTGCGCGCGACGCGATATATGCGAGCGCGGCCGGCGATCTGTGTTTTTTGGCGTGAGAGAGGGCGACGTGTACGTGAAATGTTTGCGGGGCCGGGGCCAATTCTTCCCGTGGCAAATAAACGCGGACGGCAGTGCGCGCAGACTTAACAACGGTTAATCAACCGCTCGGCAAACTTGTCGCACAATGAAGAAGAGCGTGGGTGTGTGAGTGGAGTATCGAGCTGGTGGATATGCTCGTGTATGGAGTTTTTGTTGATTATCGGTGTGTTTCAAAGGCTCCCGAGCTTCGTGGTGAAAAATGAATAGAGTTCGGAAGGCGGATGAAGGTGGCGCTTTTCAGAGATGTGCCAATTATTATTTTTTTTTTAGTTTGAGAATTTTATTTAAATATCAGTAAAACAGATATAAAGCAGAATAGCAATTCAATTAATCTAATGAATTACAAATTTTATGAAAAAGACAATTATTTATGACACATTAGACTATTTCTTTAAAATTCAATACCATTTAAATTTCAGAACCTCAATTCAATGTGGTATTGTAAATTAACGTTATTGTATAGAGCACAGTAACGTATACTAAAGAGAAAAGATACTTTCTTTACAGAATCAATTAAACGTAATTCATGGTTATACTATTATTATTAAGAATCGAGCAGTACTTTAGAATTTATAAAAAGCTACAATTAGTCTTATTATTCAGTAATTTACGTATTGCTCACATTACTTTTACCATTAACGAACATTGAGAATTTCACCATTCGCATACAAAACACTATATCGATAAAAAAAGTATCTTTAATAAAACCAAATTCACGCACAAAGTTCCTACAAAAATCTCTTCCTTTTCCAGGCTACGGTCCGATGAGCCCTCACCCGGGCTACGGGATGACCGGCGTGCAGGCCGAGTACCCTGGCAACACATACACGCCGTACCCGACGGCGGGTTACCAATGCGGCGGCGCTTACCCAGGGGGTCCCGTAACCTCCGGCTACCAGATACCGGCGGGCTACACGCCCGCGCCCTGCTACAGCATGCCGCCGCCCCAGCACACGATCGGCCCCCTCGACAAGCCCACCGTCAAGGACGAGAGGTAAGCTACCAGCAAGCGTGTACGTATGCGAGCGAGCGTGTGTGAGTGTGTATATCGTACGACCGGATCTCCCACCTTCCCCGAAGTAGAAAAAAAAACAAGCCCGCGAGCCAATTCGCCCTATATCTCACAGGAAGTCACGCGAAGCTCCTCGCGCCGCGCCCGGATCTTCGATGTTGCGCGGTGAGAGGGGATTTCTTACCGGCTGCTGCTGTTGTGTTTCGTTGGTAATTGCGCGGTTCCGGTTGGTGTGCCGGCGACGGCGGTTTTTCTTCGACTTTAATGGGCGCTCATTGATTTTCGAGTGGAGTGGGTGCTGTGTTGGGCTGGGTTGGCGTAGGAATAAGGTTAATCGTGTAAAATGTTTTCTCGACAGGAGTATAGATCGTATCGAGCGAAGGGGGCAAGCGCGTGGTCGTGATAATTATGCAATACGTCATAATTTAGGTGTCTCATTATGTATGCGCGCTTGATAATTGGTGGAATTATATGGAAAAAGTGACGTTTGCAAGGTGGTCCAGTGAGCAAGGTATATATATATATATATACCTAATAACAAGGTGTGCTAGATATTTGAATGTGATTGCTAAAGTTGAGCGAGCTTAAGAAATCGCGAATGTCCTTCGAAAATATTTCAAAAAAGGATATTTCATTCGTATTTAACAGTATATCGTATAAATTCTACCCTCAAAAGAAGCTTTCGCACGTTATTAAATTAACAGCCTCAGCGTAAACAAGCCCTGCTCCTGCACCCATCTCAAACCTCGGCAGGAAAAAAGGCGAGCGCCACAGTAGCTCCCGCATCTAATTCGCCACCTCAATTACCCTGTAATCAATAAACCACCGAAGCGGCGCGCAATCCTCTAAAACGGGTTATACCTCATTATATTATAAACCTCCTGCAGCGCAACCAACCCTTCCTCCCTCACCCCCGGCAAAAAAACCACTCACCTCGCCGCAAAATAACAGCGGCAACAGCCGCCATCCCGAAGACCCCGCTGGTATATATACATAATTCGTTAAAAAGTCAGGAACGAGGTAAACTTGCCGCAACACTTGAGCACGTCCCGCGGTATATACACGCACGCTTCTTCCTTCCGCTGCTCGCGCATAATACAAGATATATACTCGCTCGCGCGCGAGAGGCAATTCCGTCGTCGCGATTCCCTTCCGCTCGCGCGCGGCTTAGCCTCCTCCTCGCTCGCGCGCATACCTACCTCCATTTTGTTAATTAAAGTAATTACTCTTCGTAGGCGAAAGTGCCAACCTTATTCTAATTGACGTAAAGCTCGGCAGCGGCGGCGTCGGCGGTGCTGCTGGTGGAGTAAAGAAGGAGAGGGAGCGCGGAGTTCGAAGGGGTTCCCACCTCCCTCCCTCGAGCCGATGGCTCTCGGCCGGGGTATAATCAGTTGCCACCGCACTGGATTATGGGAAGAGCGCGCGACGTTCCGGGTCCTAACCCCGTCGGGACGCGCGGGAGGGTCGAGTTTTCCCGCGAGCAGCGCAAGCGCTCTTCTTATGAGCAGAGCAGCCCTTTCTGCCGAGAGAGAGAGAGTTCGACGGTCCGACGCCGCCGCGTCAAATTTGCCGCGCATTCAGCGAGCTGATTCGACGTAATTTCAGGCGCGAGGGCGGCCGAGCTTTCAAAACGTTTTGACGCCGGCTGCGAGTGTAAGGATGGCTGATGGGACGAGGGTAGGGGTAGGTGCTGCTGATGTGGGCATCTAGAATGTTTGATTTTGTTTGTTCGTGATTTTAGGTGAAAAATAATCGTTTGGACTGAATTATGGTTAATATGGGAAAACATTTGTCAATTTATACAACGAATATAACTATTGTTTTTAATATGTTTTCAAATCTTTCTTTGAAGTATACATATTTCACTAATATAATAGACTCAGAACGCAGTTTATTTCGGTAATAATCCCGCTCATAACCAAGAAACCTCAACCTCAAGTAGTAACATTCTTCTATGGTCAGCCCTCCCATCCTCTTACCTCAGTGCACAAAGAAGCCGCCGACCTCCGCCCAGATCAAGGAGCCTCATCCTCCCATCCTGACCGAATCCCGTACTATATATAGCTTCATCGAAAAATCGATCGCTCCCTCTCTCTCTCCTCAACCTCTTCTCCTTCTTCTACTCCGCCCCCTTCGTCCGTTCCGTGGAAACCTCAAGCGCGGAGAGTCGATAGCGATACTTCAGCGTTATTAATGACCCGGGCCGATATTACCGATGGTGGGGGCGAAACTTTTGCGCGCGCGCTTACTGTTTCTTTTTCGCATGTGTATATATGTATATACGTCGTCGGGCTTTTGAAAATGAAAGGAGCCAGTGTAAATCAACGTAATTATCGCCATTCATTTGGGGAGAGGGAAGGATGTATCGATGTACGTATGTATCGGCGGTATGAAATTAAAGCCGCGATTACGGATTAATGTGCGGCCGTGTTTGATGAAGTGGCCGATAAAGCTGCGAGGGCGAGTGGCAATGATGCGTTTAATGGGGTATTAATTTGACTTGTTTATGAGGGTGGAGAGGAGGGGTTGGTCAGCGCGTGGATCGAATGTATTATTGAAAAAGTATACTGAGACGCATTGAATCTTTAAGATGAATTAATTGCCTGGTTCGGTTGTAAATCTAAATTAATCAATTTTTCTTCGATATTGGTAGCGTTTAAATCAGTATTTAAGTTATTTAAATTTTTCTTTATTTTAAGCGATTTAATGGATCGTATTTTTAACCATTTTCTTACGCTATCTTTGATTGCTTGTAATTTTCTGAAAAATCAATATTTTTCAAACATATCAGAGCTTA